>BDIP01000465.1:0-11787 GCA_003568945.1 Kipferlia bialata
TTCCCCCCCCCCCCCCCCCCCCCCCCCCCCCCCCCCCCCGGGCAGTCAGTGACTGACTCAGTCTCTCTCTTCAGAAGTTAGTGTTGGTGTCTACCCATAATGCTGTCTCTCTCCTTCTCCCCCCAGGCACTCAAGATATCGCCGCAGTGGGCCCTATATATATGTGTGTTTGTGTATGCATTCATGTTGCCATCTTTCTCTCTCTCTCCTCGTATCTCGGGTACTCAATCATTCTCTTCAGTGGGCCTTGTGTATTATATATAAGCTAACTATATATACATATATACATATATATATTATTATATACGTATATATAGTATGTATCCATATCTGTCTCTCTCCTCTTCTAACCTCAGGCACTCAATCATCCTTTTCAGTGGATCCACACATGAAGAAGAAGAAGTGGGAGAGGGAGAGAGAGAAGGCAGTGGAGAGAGAGAGGGAGAGAGAGAGGGATGAGGAGAGTGACTGTCAGGAGTTAGAGGTAGATATGGAGGGAGAGGGAGAGGAGGAGAGTGAGTGTAAGGAGGATAAGGTTGAGATTGACAAGGCCTCTGACCTGTCCCTGGAGGAGGAGCTCTTCCTATTCAACCTAAGGTTAGTATATATATGTGTATTACATAGTATGTATTGTATATATATATATACATATACATGATTATGTAGGTGTTGTCTGACCTGTCCCTGGAGGAAGAGCTATTTCTATTAATCGTAAGGTTAGTATATATGTGTATATATTATTGAGTGTGTGTTATGTATGTATATATATATATATATATACATGATTATATAGGCCTCTGACCTCTCTCTGTAGGAGGAGCTGTTCCTGTTTATCCTGAGGTTAGTATATATATGTGTATTACATAGTATGTGTTATGTATATACACACACATATATATATATATATATGATTATATAGGCCTCTGACCTGTCACTGGAGGAGGAGCTCTTCCTGTTCATCCTGAGGTTAGTATATGTTTATGTATATGGAGTATATATATATATATTTGTATACAAATATATCAGTGTATAATATATATATCAATTACTGTGAGGTATGTATATGTCTATATATAATACTGTGTGTATATTGATAGAGAGTGATAGTATTGCACCTTCTAACCCTTTAGTGTAGGTTGGCCTCTACAACTCCGATATGTACGTATACTACCAATACATAAATAGTAAATACCACTATATCTGCATCTTACACCCTAGAGAGGTTGGCCTCTACAAGTCAGGTGACCAAGAGACAGGCAAGTGCAAGACAGTGCCAATCAGCGTCAAGGTTAGTGTTCTCTTGTATTCCTGTAGATTAGTTCCATCTAGTGTTAGTGTTATTGTGTTAACATGCTATACCGTGTCTCCCTTTCCCCATCTCCCCTTAACCCTAGTCTCTGATAATTATGAAGAGGTATAAGAATATATTTGATAGTATTAATAATATATATTAGACAGACAAACCTCTCAGCAATGCCACATCTCTTACTTACCCTCATCTTACTCTGGTTCCATGTTACCAACTCAGCCACCTTAGTCTCTCTCTCTCTCTCTCTTCCTATCACTCTCGCCCTATCTCTGGATATATATATATATATATATATATACGTCTGGATATATATATACCTCTGGATATATATATATATTTATATATACGTGAAATTGTCTATCCATCGGTCTAACCCTAGTTCCACATTGCCAGCCCAATCTCTCTCTCTCTCTCTCTATATATATATATGTGTGTGTGTGTTCATTTGATTGTGTATCTCCCTCTTACACCAGTTCTATTTCTGACCCAGTTATCATCTCCCTCTCTCTCTCCCCCTCCACACACATACATATAACCACTCCGGGTTCCACGTTGCCATTCCCACTCTCTCTCTCTATGAATATATATATATATTTATACACCTGACCCCAGTTCCACATTGCCAAGCGCCCTGTCAGCTTCCTCTCTCTCTCTATATATATGTACATATACACGTATACATTACTCTATACATACACCTGACCCCAGTCCCACATTTCAAAGCCCTCTCTCTCTCTCTCCATGTATAACCATATATATATATATATATAGATATTTACCTGACCCCAGTTCCACATTGCCAAGCCTTCAGTAAGTACCGACCTCATTAGGAGGAACCACCAGAACAAGTGTGGATACAGTACGTTCCATTCCTTTCTCTCTCTCTCTCTCTCTCTCTCTCTCTCCCCCCCCCCTCTCTCTCTCTCTCTCTCTATATATATATATATATATGACCTTATCAGGAGGAACCACCAGAACAAGTGTGGATACAGTACGTTGCCTCTAAAGTGGTATCTGCACCTCAGTATATGCATTGAGATACTCTATATATATTGCATATATGTTTACATGATCATTAAATACATATATCACAGGAGGTTGTGAGAGTATGTATCAATAGAGGTGCTCTTTTATCCAGTCCAGTTGATTCACATCAGGATACATAAATACTATAACACATATACGAGTGATACTAAGTATTATCGATCTCACTTCAGAGCTGAGCAAGAAGAAGTGGTATCAGCAATGTATATCTAGATTGGCGGCAATTGATCCAATGTCCTTGTCTCTGATCTTTAGAGTCTAAGTTAAACTGAGATATAGATACTATATTTATTAGAAATATCTATTAGATATATCTATTAGATATATACTATTATTGATCTCACTTCAGAGCTCAGCAAGAAGGCCCAGGCCGCCCTGATCAAGAAGAACCCGGCCACGAAGGTGGACAGGACAGTGAAGGTAATGATGATAGAGGGGACAGGACAGGTCTATGAGTATATGGATAGTGAAATACACTAGGTCTAGTATATATTGAAAATATATACATTTATATGTCAGCGAGGAAATGCGTGTCTCAGAACAGGACAGTCTAGACTCTATAATGTATAGCCATGACAATATATATTATATACGTATTGAGCTGTGTATATCACATACTTCCGCATAACGTATATTGACACACTATCAGAACAAGACATTCCAGACACTATATAGTGAATACTATATTTATATATAAATAAGCGTTAGTGTGTATATCCCATAGTTTCTTTTGCGACGTATGTATACACTAACTGTCAGAGCAAGACATTCCAGACGATTCTGGATACCATCACTGGGTGCACAGAGGTATGACTAAATGTGTGTATATGTATGTATAAACAAATTACAATTGGTACCATATACAATGACAGTTTATATGTGTATATGCATGTATAGACAAATTACTTTTGGTATACAATGACAGTTTAGCACAGAGTACATGGTTGTAAGGTAAGCACTGAGGTCTTCTACCACTATATGTATGCAATGAATGTGAATTATGTACCTGTTTGTATATATGTATTTACAAAGACGTCTAATTCAGGTCTTGCTGCTTGTAGATGTTACTCTATTGTATCAAGTGTCTGTTCTATCATAGTTTATCCCTTCTCATTCCACCTATTCTATCCAATTATAGATACCCCTTCTCATTCCACCTATTGTATACGAGTATAGATACCCCTTCTCATTCCACCTATTGTATACGAGTAGAGATACTCCTTCACATTCCACCTATTGTATACGAGTACAGATACCCCTTCTCATTCCATCAGGTTGTCTTCTTCGCTATCTGTGAGAGTTCATGGGATATATACACAAATATATATATATAAATATGTGTTAAGGTATATACATATTCTCCCCCCAGGTCGTTCTCAAGGGTCAGTTCGAGCAGGAACTGGACCGTCTCTGGTACGGTTACTAGGCTTTCAAAAATATAGATATAGAATAATTATAGAATATATATTATATTATAGAATATATATATATTCAATATTTCTATTTTTTGGAACTGGACCGTCTGTGGTACGACTACAGTGTGGATCATAGACGCTGTCGTGATACACACAGTATGAGTACATAACATTATGTATAGTATATTAATTTCATTAGAGTATTGGTTTCTGTACTTGTACTGTATATTTGTTGTATTATTGCCATCACGACGTCGACGAGATGTTACTACTGTATCTCTAGACATCATCATCCTTTATACTATATATAGTATGTAATTTGTATATGCATTTTCTATATAAATATTAAATTGTATATGATTTGCTCAACACACTGGGTATATGTTATATAACTTGTTCAACTGTGTTACACAGTCTGTGATTTCTCACCTCAGGGGCATTGGCACTGATGCACATGAGAGGCTGGTAACGTACCTCTGGGCAATGTAAGTGAGACTTGTCTCTTAAGCCACTTCCTTGTCCCTCTAAACCTTGATTGTCTCTCTAATACTCAACACAGACGCGCTACAGAATCAAGTATGTGTAAAGTATATGCATATCGTACTTGTCACATAATATATACAAGTGTATTCATGTTGATATATATATTATATATATATACACATAAGGATTCATGAATGTCTTACATGTATATACATATTTGGGTATAACCCCAGGATGATGCACTACAGATTCAAGGCAGACCCCACCGAGGACTGGCAGAGTTGCCTCCTCAGGCCCATCACAGGTACCCACACTCTCACTCTATATACAGGATCACTATTTAGTAAATAGGCTATTTACAGAAATATAAATAATAGTAAATAGTTTTTACAGCCCATCACAGGTACCGACTCTGCCTGTGTCTCTCTGGCTCTCTATCTTGCCTATTGATATATTGATATATGATACAACGCCTATATGAACTCATACACCCTGACTGATACCCTTATTCCAGGCCGGGACTGGTTCAACCTCTCAGGCACCATGCCACCTGTCACAGATGTGGTGGAGGATCTGGCAGGGGTCCCTGAGGCACAGGTGGGGTATCTTGATATTAATTAGTATATAATCAATACATGTTGTTACTAATAACTAATACATAATGTAATTATTAATAGTCTAATTGATAGGGGTCCCAGAGGCACAGGTGGGGTATAGTGTATGGTGTTTTCTAATAATGTGTCTTAATTCCTTGGAGGTCTAACCTACTTGGTCTACCCTTACACAATATCACTCTCTGTTATTGAATGGCGATTGTAATAGGCATAAAGTAGTCTTACAATCAGACCACTGCTTTATCAACTGCCCCAGTCACAGACATTGAAGTCCTTGCAGGTATGGGGACGTATGTATATCTCCGACATTATTGTGATTATATATCCAATGTATGTTTACGATATATATATATTGTATGTATTCAATGAATCTGTTATAATACTAAGAAATATGCAATGAAATATCAATTGAAGAGTTACAAGACACCTCCACCGATACTAATTCAGACCATTAATTTCATGCATGTGTGTATATGGGTATAACACTTGGATGCGCATTCCACATGTCACCATATATATCTAACACTTCTTGCAATCACATACACTCTGTTCTTCTTCAAAAATCTTCTATTGTTGACCTTTCGTCTTCTTGCTACAACTTCTCACCGTCAGCCCCAACAGCCCCTACCTCCACTGTTATGGACATCATGAGAGCAGCACTGCCAGACGCCACCATGCCTATCCAGCCTATTCAGCATGTTCAGCCTACTGAGTGGGGGGTGGATGGAGAGAGGAAGAGAGAGAGAGAGGTGGAGGGTGGTGACGTGTCTATGGGTGGATATGGAGAGAGTGAGGGTCTCCCTACTGCATCCGCTCCATATCACCATGGACACCAACAGAGTGGGGCAAGGGGTAACGTCTTCTTCGTTCCTGCTGCCACAGCCCCAGTGACCAAGGTGTGTACAATATATATACACACATATACATAATATATGAATAATTCATTTGTCATATATCGCATTGCAAATGTCGTCTATCCAGTTGGGATGGAATACTGCAAGATGTATATATATATGCATGTATTACATATGTATATATAATCCAATACATACATAATATGTATGCATATATATTATGTATACATAGATATATGCAATTTGTGTAGGCTTAGAGGATGCACACATACATACACTAGTAATGCCGAGCATAGTGTCACTATTGGTATTACTGCACATATATATAGTAATGCTAAGTGTTGCCTCATAGTTAGTACGGGATGCTATGCCATAGAGACATTACTCCTATCCTCTTTCCTTACGACACTCTTAGTCCTCCTTCGACAGCATCTACCTGGCATTAGATGGATATCTGTATATGTGTATATGCTCTTTACAGTTATGTCTATACATAGTGCTGTCAAGTATTGTCTCTCTGTTAGTAAACAACTCATCCCCAGTCCTCTTTCGACACCATCTACCTGGCATTGCCAGAGTCAAGGAGGTGGACCAGTCACACAGAGGCACAGGTATGAGAGAACGGCACTATGTATATATCTTAGTCTGACCATACATTAAGATATCTAAAGGTGGACTCACCACACAGAGACACAGGTAAGATTACATCATATTTCAACAATACTATTCTAATACCATACCTACTCTATAACGTATTACTACTTAAGGTGGACCAGTCACACAGAGGCACAGGTATGAGTGTGTCGATTCTTTGTTACTCCGTATCTTTCTGTTCACCCACTCATACTCACAACAGTTGCTGAGAGTACATAGTGTCTTAGGAACATACAACTACTTTACGATGTCCTCCACTATCAATTTCTAGTTCCTACTATGTAGCACGTACACTTACCTCAGGATCTCACTGAAAGACGTCGGCGTAAGATCCTAGAGCTGAAGGCAGTGTACCACAGAATCACAGAGGTATGCATGTATATATACGTATATGTATTCTAGTATAGTACATATGTCGATGTGTAAAAGGCAAGTACTCAAGTCAGTGTACCACAGGGTCACAGAGATATATATGTATTCACTTACATTTAGCATGCTTCCAATATACGTAGTCCTAGCATATATGTCTCATACCAGATGGCAAGGATCTGCCATGATACCATTTCATTAAGTCAGAGCATATATGTGATATATATACTATATACTATATTATATATACTATATCCTATATACTATAATCGATATCTGACACCAGATGGCCAAGATCATCCAGACACTCAACCAGAAGAGGGTGACAGACGTGGAGAGAGAGGACCTAGTGACAAGGTAATGTACCTATTACTGCCTTTGTCTCTTGATACAACCAACGTATGCAATATTATACTGGCCTTCTTGTCAGTATGTCATGTTTTACCTTTTGCATCTCTTTTCCCGCTGTCTGTTTCAGCACAACTATGGTAGTCCTGTATCGTTGTCTGACATCTAGGTTCATGCAGCTTCTCCGTGACCCAGAGTTTGAGAGTGACGGTATGCCCCAGGTAGTCAGGTGAGGCGCTGAGTATAGTATATGTATATCGTTTGAAACTGCTTTCAATAGCACAGTATAACTAGTCGGGTATACGTTGTTAGGTGAAGCACTCCGCCTATTGGCTCCCATTCACGTACTGTGCTCTCTTAATGATCACTCACTAAATGAAATTGCTCTTTACTATCACTATCTAGAATCTAGACTCTAGCTGTACTTACTCCAGGGACACCCGTTTGGTACAGACTACAAAGCCCAGGTCCGGATTCAGATCACCAGTCCAGCCCGACAAGAAGAGGTACTGAAGTGTCGTATTCTAAATTGTATCCACATATGCAATTATACTAATATTAGACGGTTGTTTCCTGTCTCTTACTCCTATATATAGATTTACATTATACACATGTATCTATATACATTTACACTTTCTACCTTTGGATACATAATATATTACTTCATTGGATACAATATATTATATTGAATATAATATATATATTACGGCTCTGACTCCCAGGGGCACTGACCATGACCGTCCCCACACCACTGACCCCAACCCCAACAGCCACAGGTACAGCTATCTCCCTCCATTTAGATGTGGCAATATTTACGCTATATGTGTGTTTAATAACCATAGATCAGGGAACAGGTATGTACTATATTAGTATATAGTAGTATATTGATACTGCTGGTCGCCTTATGAACATATGTGTTTATATCACTGGACAAGTCACATAGGCATATGCTCTCCACTAGTGTTCTATGCATTGTCTGTATATCTAACCCAGCTCCTATGTCTCCGGTCACGGCCATGTCTCTAGCAAGAGCGTTGCCCCAGATTGTGTAAGGACAGAGCAAGAGAGGGAGACAGAGGCAGTGCCTGATGTCCCCCCATACAACCCAACTCTCTTTGGTTCTGCTGAGGTACGTTATACTCATGATAACTACTTTCCAACATGTTCTTGCATTATGAGCTATTGTATATTAGTGTTCATAAATATTGTATTATACTGACCATAGTATGTCGACTCCCTTGATACAGATGTCCCCATGGAGCCAACTACCCCGTGCACAGACACTGCACACTACCTGGCATCCACGTTGCAGGTATAGAGACAATACCAAAATACTTGCCTTTAATGTATTCTGTTCACTTGTGTACTTGGCATCTCACCGACCAGGGCATGAGAGTGAGTGTGACTGACAAAGACGACGAGTCTAGACCTGCCACACCCATAGTACAGGCCAAGGCTCTGCAAGCTCTGAGTGGGGGCAATGTAACTGTAACTGAGGTGGCCCCACCTCTGCACCCTTCGATGTGGGATGCACACATGGACATGTTGATGAGAGAGAAGGTTGAGAAGCGAGATGCCCAGGAGAAGAGGGAGAGAGAGAGAGAGAGAGACGCTCAGGAGAAGAGGGAGAGGGAGAGGTTCGTGAGGGAGAGAGAGAGAGTGGAGCAGTCGGACGAGGACTCTGCTGAGGATGTCGTTGTAGGTGTAGGTACCACCGACACCTCACTGGAGGAGCCATTTGAGGTGGAGAGAGAGGAGGGAGAGGGAGAGATGGACACCCCGGAGTCCGCTGCCTCTACTACTCACTGTCTTCTAGTGCCAGACTATGGGACTGACCCCATGCCTCACCAGCCTCTAGGGTACCAGAACCAGTATACTGGTAATGGAGGTAGGCGCCCTGCTGCCTTTCTGACACACTCCAACCCTGTGTACACTGGTGACAAGGAAGAGAAGGGTGACTAGTAGAAGTAGAGAAGTGAGAGGGAGAGGATGGGTAAGATGTAGTGTGTGAATGATTCCTTTAGGGTTACTGTGCCACTGTCAGTAGCCATTGCGTGTAGTTCAGAGAAGTGTGATATAATGACCTCTGAATAGATTGTGTGAAATGCATATAAGGCTCATAGGTTCGCCACTAATGAATATATACCAAAAATTATACTTAGGATTCGTAGAACCCCACACAACACAAAACTAAAGTACTACATCTATTTGCTATACACGTCACTACTCACTACATTCCCACAATACCACATCTGCAACAAAAAAACACGAAGCAGTGTGACATATTGGGATTCTGGGCTCATACAAAGGTAAAACCCCAGAGATCATATACATATATAATGGAATATATATATGTATTCAAGTAGTACCCAAGGCGGCCATTGGATACTAAAACTAAACATTCTCAAAACTCGAAAATACTCAAAACACACTGAGTGTGGTACTAAGCTCCTCTAACCTGTCAAACTCTAAACTATGCACTTCCCGATCTAGTAGGGCTTAGGGAACATACTATACTGTGGGAAGGCCTCATTCTCCCCATACATGTTGGGAGCACTCTCTCTCTCCCTCTGTCCATAGATGTTGGGAGTGGTGGATGGAAGAGGATTGGGGCTCAGACTAGCTGCCTGATGTCAGATAGAGTCCCAGTGATATATATATATACCGTTATGAAATGTAATGTTACCTGAAAGTCGGGCAACTTGACTCTTGGAATGATATCAGTTCAGACACTAACATATACCTCAAGTACATACTCTAGTGCGTAGATCAGTTGATTATTACGAGTGGTGGGAATATATTACAACATATACTCAATTAAATATAATGACATATCACCTGGAAGCACTGCACCCCCCGCACTCACTAGAAAAACACAGAGAATAGCAGGTATATAATATATATATATATCAAAACACATCAATATTGTATCAGCTGGAAGTCTGGCAGCACTGCACCCCCCCTCTCTTAGTATATATAGTCCAATACGATAGTAATATATATATATATATATATATATCAGTATACTATATATCTGCATAGATACCTATGGTATTGTGATATATGTAATATATCAATGTAGTGATACCTGGAAGTCTGGCAGCACTGCACCCCCCAGACTCAGTGCGCTATCAACCTCAGCAGGGGTCCCTCCCTCCCTCTCCCTCTCCCTCTCCCTCTCCATCTCTCTCTTCCCGTCATCGAGTGCAGAGTCTGTGAGGGATAGAGGGGGAGGCATAGGTACATATGCCTCAGTGGTAGGGGCTGGAGGCACATATGCCTCAGTAGGAGGACTAGGTGCATAGGCATCCGGGGCTGGTACATGTGCATATAGTAGAGCAGGGGGTGTGGGTACATATGCCTCTGTAGGTGGTGGTGCAGGTACATGCACCAATGCAGGATCCATGGGAGTCGGGTCAGGTACAAACCCAGGGACACCAAGATCACCTGGGAGAGAGGTCACTGGCAGAGGCTGAACAGGCATGTCAATATGCATTGGCATCTGTGGGGCATATACTGGCTCTGGTGCAAGAGGTACCGCCTGGGGGAAGGGTACACCAGTGCCAAACCCAACTGGCCCACCACCTGGTGCAAGAGATCCCGCCTGAGGGAAGGGTAAGCCAGCACCAAGAGGCTGAGGGACACCCATAGGTCCACCAGTAGACAGAGGAGGAGCATCACTTAGACCCAGTGGAGGAAGGGAGAGAGGGGGTTGGGAGAGGCCCAGGCTAGGGGCACCAAGGGGACTGAAGGAGCCTGGGGGTAGTTAGAGAAAGGAATCGAGTGCAAACATACAAAAGAGAAAACACTAAATAGTATACATATAGAGTTGGGTTGTTCCATCCAGTGTACAAGGGAAATAGAACACCAAGAAAATCACCTCTATATTCAATGAAGACATATCTATCTCTAGTATGAATATATCACATATATACATATATATATATATCACATATACATATAGTTATATGAATTGTCAGTACCTATTGGAGTGGGCTGGAAGTCACTGGGATCTGTGAGGCTAGACGCAGGGTTGGGGAGGTGGGGTGTGGGAAAGGTTGGGAGGGAGGAGGACACGGACACGTTGACATCAAAGTTGGGAATGTACTCTGGGATGACAGCCGATGGAGCAGTATCAATCTGCATCTCTCTCTCTGTCTTGATACCCCCAATAGTCTCAATAGTCTCAATAGTCTCAATTGTCTCTGTCTTGATGGGAACAGTTGCACTAGGGAGAGGTGCCACAGCGATGGGGGCGGTGTTGCCAAACAGGGGGATCTGGGGAGTTAGAAGACGTATCGACATATATAGAACGAGTAGCAGTGTTGCCAACACAAAGAATTTCTCCACTGTATCTTTAGTCAACTACATAGTATGATATACCTGTGGGGAGGTGGGTACCGGAGCATACATGTCAACCGACTAGAACAGATATCCACCAATTGTCTTTGCTACATAGTGTATAATGTAATATATGATACCTGTGGTGGAATGGGGGCTCTCTGTGCATACATGTCCATGTTGGTGGGGTACGAGGGTCTGTTCATACTAGAGTAAGAAAACAGAAATATACATATACACATATATATGTATGGTAATTATATACAATATTCACATATATACATATCATGTCCATGTTGGAGGGGTACGAGGGCCTGTTCATGCTGGGCTTAGAATACTGTAATATATATATATAT
>BDIP01000466.1:0-10005 GCA_003568945.1 Kipferlia bialata
TGGTGTATTAATGGGGCGTTGCTTGTAGGCCCCTAAGGGCCTATTGGCGAGGCTTTTCATGTGTATCAGACCATTTCCTCTCCACAATCAGGTTGCTCCTTGCCAGCGACAGTGCTATCCTAGCTCTGACCCTTGTCGCATTGTGCGTCAAAGCAACGTTTTCGTACGGTGGGTCCCTCGGCGAATAAATTGTGGCAGAGGCGCCACGGTAACGGGCAAGCACTTCATTATTCCATCACCGTGTAGAGAGGGCATGATGGAATACAGACCGTATTCCATGAGAACACCGTATTACGGTGTTCTTGCTTGTCGCAAAGTGCGTCAAGCAACCCAATTGACGCAAAAGGGTTCACGCCATTAGTGAAGTAAATCTCGCTCCCTCTTCCATACAGTCTATCCCCACATGGCTAAGGAGGGGGAGGGGGATAGCATCCCGCCTAAGAGGAAGTCTAGGAAGCCTGTTGAGCCCCCCAGAGGCACAGTTCACTACGACACTTCAATGTTCGATGGGTACCTCTCAAGAGTACAGGACGGCACTGCTATCAGGCTTAAGACAGACGCAGAGGAGGCAGAGAGGGCATTTCACGTGCAGTACATGTACGTCATTGCATATTCTCCCTTTCCCTTCCATCCCCGTTGATATTACTTTGTACACACGTAGATATGCATCTGCCTTACACTCAGGATCCACGCCGAGGCACACAGGAAGACAATGGCTGCCTTTCTCAACCTGCACCTTGGTGACCCTGCCGTCACCCAGCCGGTATACAGTGACTCTGAGGGTGATAGTGATAGTGAGGCCCTCAGTGTCCCTCAGCCTGAGGTGCTAGACAGTGAGACTGAGAGTATGTATCGGTATGACACTCCAGGCCGTGACACTGACTCTGAGTGTACAGAGGGGGACTGCACCCAAGACAATGACAACAGGGAGCGTATGGGGTTTGTGCAGGTACAGTATGAGTGTATATATGTGAGTACTGTATGAATTTGTGTAGGTTCTGCCTTTCCCTGCCTGTCTGTTATGTGTGGTATAGTCATTCATACGTCACCCTCACACCAGTTACCAGAGGGGACTGAGATCCCCGATGTCTTCTTCCAGTATATGGACAAGGGGGCGCTATGCAGCATTGACAACTGCAGCCCCCCCTCCATCAAAGGTAAAGGGTACCCCAGCATCATACATATATGTATACATCTATATATACATTCATTGCGTGTCATCAGTCTCCAGCCGTCACAGGTATAGATACCCCTGCATTACCCCCCCCCACTCCCCCACCCCCATACAACCATGACCAATTGCCAAAAGAATAATACAATAATATATGCAATCACTTCTTTCGAAACCCGCTGGCCATACATGCATTCACTCACTCACACAGTTCTATGTTGTATTTCCACGAGGCCTACTAGTAGTAGGCTACTACTCTAGTATTTAGACAAAATGTATATAGGAATTGAGATTCGACAAGTATTTGAGTCTTATACTCTAGGGTGCGACCTCTTCTTCAGGGCTGTCAACAAGGCCGTCCAGGAGGTGAAGGGGGACCTCATTGCCCCGCATGCCCACCTAGAGTACGTATACAAATTGTATAATACAATGTATGCTACTTATATACATATATATATACTACATATATGTATTAGTCCGGTTATATATATAGAGGAGTATGAGTAGTATGTCGTTGGGTGACCTCATTGCCCCGCATGCCCACCTAGAGAGCGTATATATATGAGTGTATGTATATATGTGTAAGTATATATGTATATGCATATATGAGCGTTTGGGTATCACTTGGATACTATTTCCAGCGGCTGGGAGCCCCAGTTCCCCCCCCCTTTCTTCGCACACATACTGTATTCTTTTCTATAACTGCACATATATATGAGTAATACACATATTCATGTTATTATATATATGGCGTGAGCGGAGATTGCAGAACTGCAGACGAGTAGCTAAAGGCAACATACGACATTATATATAACGTATCGTTAGCAAACATCATGCATATATCCTTCACACCAGGTGGTGATTGCACTACTTATAGTGATACTATATATATATACATCATGTATATTACATGTGTAATTGAATTCTATTTCACCATGTATCCGTCACACCAGGTGGAGTATGGGTGGTGACTGTGCCATGTGGAAGGGACCTCACGCCCTCGGGGTGCACACTCAGACAGAAGCAACGTGGGTCACTAAGGCCTCCCTGCTCCAGTGCGCCCTCCTGTTCGACAGGTAATTTCTGTATGTATATAGTATATAAGAGTCTTATAATAAGACTGACAAGTACCACCACGTCACGTGTTTGTTTTTGATATTACCCATACTCGGCACAGCTCTAAGCGACAGCAAACATATATGTGTAAGAAATGTGTGCATAGGAGTATATAGAAGTGTATTTACATATGATAATAGATATGCACATCTGTCTTTAGTGATTACCCATATCAGGCACAGCTCCGGGCAATGGACCGATTGCAACCGCTGGGTATACAAACAGGCAACCACCGCCCTTCAGAAGGACTGTATAGCGTTTCTAGCACCTAGGAAGGCCATGAAGCGCCGCCTGACCCCCCAGCTCGGATATGGTAAGTTGGCGGATCAATACTCTTACACACATAAGTACATTATTACCTGTATACACTTGCATATACACCTACATATGACGTTGACCCTTACCCCTCAGTGTGCAACGTGCCCTGGCCTGAGGTACTCAAGCGGGAGCAGACGCCACTGCCTTGGACATCGCCGCACAAGGGTATGCCGGCACAGTCACTATCAGAGGCTGGTGCTGGTACTCCCGTGCAACAAGTGCATCCACCTGCCACTGCCCCTGGGAAGAGGCGTCGTTCCAGAAGTGACAGGGGTGCCGAGGGTTTGGCTGGTGTATCCCCTAGTCCAAAGGTAGTGTATAAGAATGTGTATATGTATATAGTTCCCCCACCCCTCACCTCTTTACCTCTAATACTAGAGGCTGCCAGTAGTGAGGGCACCACACAAGCGAGGGGAGAGTTCTCAGGTACATTATGCATGTAAATAATCATTAACATCCATGTATACTTTCATAAATATATATATATGCATATGCGGGCTGGTTTATGCACCATATTATAGTGAACCAGTTACTATGTCGCTGCGTGTCTAGTCTGCATACGTGTAATTTGTTCCCCTTTCCCCTCTAATCTCAGAAGGCTCAGACTGTGACGACAGAGAGAGAGAGAGAGGAGCCGTCCAGAAAGCATTCTCACAGGAGAGAGATATCCAGGAAGGAATCCAAGTCGAAGAGAAGCAAGCGCAGAGATCGGTCGGATGATGGTGACTCCGAGACTGACTGTGTGGAGCCCATGTTCCGGCGTGTTAGAGAGAGAGAGAGACTGCATGCCAGGACGGTGCAGGTACCCAAGCGTAAGAGTGTCCCGCTAACATCGCAAGGTGGTGGAAGGGTACTTAGAACCAAGGCCAGCAGAAAGAGGAGGCGGAACAGGCGGCCCCTCCCGGACCTCACTGGGGATGAGACAACCTTCCCCACGTACCCGGAGGATAGTGAAGAAGTGTAGGAGTAGAGTTGGTGTAACCAGTGGGGAGATGGATTGGTATCATACTGATAGTATCAGTGACACTTGAATATATTGAAGAAGTCTAGGAGTAAAGAAAAGGGTCACCAGTGGGAACTCAAGGTCAAGATGTCAGGTGAACTGATAGTGAGTCTAACCTTATTTGATCTAATTGTACTTGAACGGCCAGTAGAAGGGGCGTCACTGATTCAGTGACTCATTGAATATTCGAAGGCAGTTTGGTCCACTCAATGGTTGATATCATACTGATAGTATCAGTGATTCTTGAACAGATACAGATACTGCATCAGGTCCCTTTTTCTATACTCTCTCCCTGTTAGCAGCACAAAGCACCCGGGTTACCCGGGCCGGGTATACTGTATATACCAATGTACTGTTTACAGTGTGAGTGGCCTCATTGTAGACTACAATTTGTAGTCAAGTCAGAGTTGTTGACCCTATTAATGGTATCAAAGTGATATCCTCTTCCAAACCACGCGTGGATCGCATTCTCTAGAGTCAGAGTATTTGACACCATCCGCTTCAGTAACACACCGATATAACGAGAGAGAATATAATAATCCATTTGCCAAGACCGCTCGCTGACACTCGTGCTAACGTAGAGTTCTAACAGTCTCTGAACCACAAACGGGAGACCATAGGGAGTCAATAGTTGTCTGAAGTGACTTCAAAAGCAAAGCCAGACCCTTGCAATATGGCACCTTTCTGTTCCATCTGCCAAGAGGGTGTGCGCACTGTCATAATCATGTATTTCTCATTGGACTCTAGTGATACATTTCACATCTGTCTTGTGAATGATTGCTATGTTTGCGGTGCAAACTTTGCACCCACCACCAGGCACCGGGAGAGAGTTGTGTGTGACACCTTGTGGCCACGTCTTCCACAGGTAGGTCATCCATGTGTTACACATCGATACACATGGACCATGTGTATATACACATATAGAAGTGTATGTGATCATATATATATGTGTGTATGTATCTTTGGCGTACTATCTCTCCCCACTGAACCCCCAAGAGCGTGTCTCGAGACTTGGCTACACACACCTGTCCCTGAGTCTTGGAGACTGCATTCAGAGTGTCCTCTGTGCAACAGATCCGTTACTCTACAGCAATGCCACCCACTCTTCTTACAGGTATACTCACATCGAAACCAATTCATTGTACATGAGAATGTGTAATGCGTTGTCAAAACCATACGACTATGTTACGTATTCTAGACCCCAGGACTCGCACGGTTCCTCAGAGCCTGCCAGCCCTGTACCTGAAAGTTTCTATACGGGGCCAATTCTTGATGACTCTCCAACAACCACAAGTATGCTTACACATATGATATACCTATCCATGCAGATATGGTCGCGTGCGTTGGCAACTCCGTGACATAGTTCTCCTGTGGCGTTAGAATCCAATGTTTGGAAGCCGCTAATAATATCCCATTCATAGTGACACCATCTACTAGTGGGTCCTGTTCTTCATACACTGTCTGGTCCATCAGGTTTCTCTCACCTTAGCCCCAACAGCTAACACCCTGGTTGGCCGCCCTAATCCTCCCATTCCCAACCCCTACGCCATATACGGACTCCGTGGGGTGACCAACTACCCTGCCCATGATCAGCCCTATAGTGGGGACATTGAATTTCTAGCACGGTGCATGTCCACGGTAGAGACAAGTGCGACCCCCTTCTATATCAAGCAGGCACTCACTGCGATATGGCACAAGATTCGGAGCTTTGGTATGTTGTGAATGGTGTAGTTACACGGTGGTATAACCCATCTCTTACGCTGCATCAACTTGGGCATAACACAATACACATTAGCAGTGGTGACGCCATCCTTGTTTCTCTCTCTTCCTCCCTCTTCTCTCGGGCACTCATTGGACATCTATCCTGCTACCCATCACAGACGTCCTCAAGGTGCACCTGCTTGGATCGGGTGGACACATCCACATCCTCAAGAGCATGGTGTATAGCATGGATCTATCACTGGTATGTTTAGTTAGCCTACTCGCTCGTACTGGAACATACAGTGAACAAACCCCCAGGGTCCGCACTCCACAGATTTTGATAGTGAAGTGTACACATGTGGGTGCATATTGCTGTGGTGTCTGGCAACATGGGGAGACATGTATCCTATACTGCCAGGTACCCCTATAGGAACACAAGTAGCATTATAACTCTGGGAGCAGAGTCCAAGTAGCTCATAAACAGTGTACAATGAAATACTGTTGTTCAGTTCTCCACTGACAACAGAGGATACTAGTGCGTTGCAGCGTCAATTCCAAGATGAATTACACTCATTTCCGGGTAACAAGACAGCTGTAAAGCGCTAAGACCATTATTTTAAGCTAAATATGTAGAGAGCTACTCACTTCATATATATTCTCAGATAGTACGAGTGTTCCAAATCTTCCCTTCAGAGAACAGGCACCACGCAGGGCGCTGTGTGTATCTGGTGAACGCTGGAGCTCTTCCAGTGGTACTTGCGGGTACGTAAATCTCCTTAGTACGAGCGTTTACATAATATATGCTCTGTGTATATGTAGTGTGCATGTAGTGATCAGAATCCCGGATATCTACATAAGAAAGCGACAACCTTAGCCGGGGTGTAACACTACTCAGCTGACCTAACTAATTACGAGGCTTCCCCTTGTGCCTGGGTGACACCACTGCTATGACATTTCTGAGAGAACTAGCCTATGTAGGTAGGAAGGAGGGACTGTATCTATGTGTCGTAACCATGTTCTGTAATATAGTTATGTATCTCATATCTAGTGCCTCTGCGACCTATATTGCGGGCACAAGCTGTTCCAGTGCTGGAGGAGGTCATGGTAAACCCATCACACCAGCCAGTGGGCGGTGTAAAAGGATTGTGGACCAGACTCTTCAAGGAAATTATGGATCTGCTCTCGGATGACAGGGACAGACGTCGCTACACCTGATTACCAGAGGGGTTCGACGTGTGCGTTACAACACAAGAATCTCTCTTTGAGCGTTTAGAGCAGTATGCGGCAGACTTTAGGGTGGGGTGGTAAGCGCTTGCTGTCAGCATACAGTAAAGGATTGGCGTTGTTGTCACAACATTTATCAGACCAAGGTGTTATAAGTGGCCAGAGGTGTTTGGCATTCAAATTTAGAGTCAACAGGTGCCCAGCTTGGATACCCTCGCCAACTATATAGTTTCAGGATTTGTGAATACACTACTTGTTACTTGAGGCTGTAAATACTGAATGAAGTTCATTGTCGTTGGCCCAAGGTGTCATTGGGGGGGAATCTCTACTGATCCCTGATTAAGGTTGGGAAGGCTGCGACGTCGCGCGTCGCGCGACGTCGCAAATGCGACTTTTTTAAGTCGCAACTTTTTTCCACGCGACCTGTGCGACTTTTTTTTGCAACATTACTAAGGTATATCAGGGCCTGATATACCTTAGTAATGTTCTGCTGACAACTTGCCCGAAACAAGAAGAACCTCACAAGTTGAAAGTTCCATGAAACCATCACTGCGGTTATGTAGAGTATATCTTAGTTTTCAATTTCGGGCTAGGATCTCGATCCACCCTCGGATTCGCAGTGGCTATCATCATTTTACAATGCGGGTTAAACCTCTATATCCACCACCCCACCTATCAGCTCAAGTGGACCCTGACACTGAACCATACCTAGAGAGCCTGACTGTCATACAGCATATAGTGTATCTATATGGAGTGCCCCATATGCAAGGTGGGCAGTGACCCCAGTGAGTAAATATGTAGATATATTATAAGATGTACTGTCCAGCACCAGTCTTAGACTATGACTCTTTGTCCTCACATGCCAGGTTGGCAGTGACCCCAGTGCCCAGTGGGAATACTATATAGATACATCAGCTAGATCTATATACATGTAGTTTAGCACTTCATCATCAGTCTTTGTCCTCAGATGACAGGTGGGCAGTGACCCCAGTGCCCAGTGGGTATATTATATAGATACATCACATATACATATATCCATGTAGTTAGATATACAGTACAGCACTAGGCTTAGACAAAGACTCTTTGTCCTCATATGCCAGGTGGGCAGTGACCACACTGCCCAGTGGGTGTGTACCCCATGTGGCCATGAGTACCATCTCAAGTGTCTGGGGGAGTGGCTCAACACAGACAGAGAGCTGTACAATAGGTATGCCAGGAGTGTAGCTATGAGCCACTATCAGTTTCACATTATTGTCATGTTGGATACCTTTCTAATGACTGTAAGTAGTATCTACTAGATACCAAATAGTTACCCCAGCAAGAATGACTCCTGTCCTTGTTGCCGCAGCATAGTTGTCATATGGCAGTGCAGACTCATAGATACACCTGTACGAAGCACTGAGGACAGCGAGGCAGAGACCTCCCAAGAGTCTCCAGCATCCCCAAGTATCTCCCCTCTTCCTCTACCGAGCATCACCGGACCAACTACCTCTGCAAGGGTGACTCAGAGGGCTATCTGGAGACCTTGCAACCACCCACCCAAGCGTGTCTATGTCTATAATATCACTGATGGGCCAGTGAATCAGTGGTTAGATAGCAACAGGCCAAGAGACCTCAGATATGTAAGAGGGAGACAGGGAGACATGGAGAGAGGGAGTGCAGATGGATATGTAGAAGGGTATGTGGAGGCGCTAGCAGTACACTGCAGAGAGTGGACACCTGTGCCAGGGCCAGATGTAGTAAGGGCCATGGTCGCATACAATGAGATATGCGACCCGTTCACCAGGCTACAGAGGCCCTCCAAGGCACAGAAGAAGGTGAGTGGTACAGTGATAAGTGTAGCATATAGCCAGGCTATATGCCACACATATATGATATAGCCATGCTACATAGTTATGTGTCATATCTATATACATAGATATGTTTCATAGCTTATGTGCAGTAACTGCACACTACATATTTGCAAGACTGCTGCTGGTAAGTTGGATCATATACTCGTCCACACTCCCATACCAGAGGACAAGAGATGCCATTCTTAGGACTGCCACAAGAATAGGACACACTGAGGGCAAATGGCTATTTCCATGCACACCTAGGAAGGTATGGCAATTTACCACACATATGTGGCTCCCCACTACATTTGTAATACCAGCAATTCACCAGCGTGTGTATAATGGTCGAAGCACACACAGGAAGGTATATCTAATGCCGTTGTCAATAGGCTCAGTAACCGTCACATGATATTCCTATTGCACATAGCTATTCTCTGACAGCAGGTTAACGCCACCTGGCGTGCCATGGTAAATGCAGTGACTGGTAGGGGAGGTACAAGTGGACTGGAAGGGTGTGCTGTCTCCTGCACCCCAAAGGTACAATACTTGTATATATACTATGATAGTATAATACTATCACTATTCACTATATATATAGACTAACGGACAGAGTGAAGGTATTTGCTTTAGAATCTAAAGTAATGATAGATCGAATCCCAGTAATTGTAGCATTGACTCTAGAGTAACAGGCAGGTCAACAGCAAGGGCATCATCCGGATATACATACTGGCAGTGAGGTGCCCAGACTTCAATGACAAACAGCACATACGAAGGGTACTGAGAGCCACAGAGAGACTGTTTCCCAGATTGAGGTTGGGAGATGTACCGTAGTCTGTCTTACCCCTCATGATAGGATATTCATCGTTGTAATTGTTTAGACTCTGCGATCAAGGGTAAATTTGCCTGGGAAATTACCCTGGGTAGTTTCTTCAAGAAGTACTCAAGAGTATCTAACCACATGTCTGATGGGTTCAAGCCAGAGATCTTCAGTCGCCTAGGGGTGTATGCAAAGTGGAGTGACCATCCCGATAGAAGGCATGATTCTAATACAAATACTGTATATGACGCTCGTAATGTATATATACATAGACTCCGAGTTAGACACCATGCCTAGGTCCTAGACTCTAGGATATATACTATCTTCTCACCTCAGACCTCTGAACCTGTGTCCTGTTGTCATGCACAGAGACTGGCTGAGGACACGACTGACAGGGGTGTACATGTGACTCACTCAGACACCCCATTACTGCACCACTACAAATATATGACTATGAATACATCATATCAGTGACGAGGGATGATGAAGATATTCTCAAAAACTGAAAAAGGGTATACCACGGATATAACTTGGCTGCCCACTCTCCTTCGATGCTAGATCCTGAGAGGAGGCATGAGTACCCGTACTCCACACTGAGTGATGAGGATATAGCAGATGTCACAGAAGGTAGGGAGAGAGTGTGTGTTAATACTGAATAGTATTATGCTCTAGGAGTGCATATATGAAGAGGGAGTCTGTCATGTACTTGTGTATCTTGAGACTGTCTATATCCACCGAGTGCGTTATACGACAACTGCAGCAGTGTGTGTTTCCTTCCCCCCCCCCCCCCCCCCCCCCCCCCCCCCCCCCCCCCCCCCTCCCC
>BDIP01000468.1:0-18621 GCA_003568945.1 Kipferlia bialata
CCCAGCGTTTCGTCATTAGATTAAGCGAAACGCTGGGCGTGAGGGGCCAACCCTGTCATGGAGATGCTACACCCCTATTTCATGGGTATCGTTTTTCTCACACTGATCAGCGTCTGGAAGAACGTCTGGCTACTACTCTTCTCTCTACTCTACACTGCATAAACACAGTGCCTGTCATAGTTCTCCATTGAATAAACAACAACAACCGACCGTTTTGGGGGATGGCGAGTTATGAGGGAGAGGGAGGGTGGGCTACTTGGAGAGGGGCGGCTGCAGGTTGTGTGTATGTATATACAGTCATTGCTGCTCCATTATATATAGGTGTGTGTGTATAGAGAGTACTCAATACATATATATTGTATATACGTGAAAACATACCACTATCAATCAATTATTCACTCTCTATATAGAAACGAGTATTCACGCAGATATGAGTGTCATGGTCAACAATAGAGATTGTGAAAAACCAGTGCTTTGCCCGTACATAGAATACCATACAAGTATACAGCACATATACAGTGTATATATAGTATTTATAGCGTACATTGTAAATACTTGTCTGAAGAAATATACTTGTGTAATATATATACATATTGTACTATAGTAATACAATAGTGGGGACATACAGCAGGTGTGACACGGGACGGGTATACAGAGGGACACATGGTAGGACAAGGCAACATACATGGGGCATTCCTGTAGAGGGGGAACACTGGAATATATATATATATATATGATATATGAGTATTCTACCGGAAATGTCTATGTAGGGGGAAATGGATATACATATACTGAGGGTGAGTGTATAGATACACAGTATCTGACACCAAGTGTAGTACAATACATATATACAATACATATATTATTACAATATACTATTTTATACATATGGTGTACTATAATACTACATCTAGTAGTATAGGGCAAGTATAGAGTAAAGTATCGGTGGGTGTAGCTGCAGGGGACGGTGATGGAGGACCTACACAGAAGGGACGACAAGTAGGGGAGGGCCGTCGGAATGGTGACACAGAGAGGACATCAAGTAGGGGAAGCAACATGGGGGGAATGATAGCGAAGCAGTATTGGGACAACTCGGAGCATACTATACAGTAGGGTGGGCGACAACAGTGGGGCAAACAAGGTGTAGATAAGAGGAGGGTAGGTATAGACAACGTAGCAAGGACAGAGAGAAGGGATGTGGGAGGTTGGGGGTGAGGGTGTATACGGCACACAAGGGTGGGAAGCACAGGTGGTGGTGAGACATAGGAGAACAGGGGAGATATAGCGAAGAAGATGGAAAACGGTGGTGGGGGTAACAAGGATGATACTGGAGGGGCAGGACATAGAAGGGCATGGTAGGAAGGTGAAGACGACAGAGCACATCAGGTGGATCATAGAGGGACAAACACATCGAGATGGGACAAAGGAACACAGTGGCACTATAGGAAGAGGGAGAAGGGAAGACAACTAAATCAGGGGAGACGAGGGCAAGGGTCTATGGAACACAATTGAAGGAATTGAGAGCATATTGTAGCACATGGAGATACGGAGGGTGACGGCAGTGATATGGGGTGGCAGGACACGTGGAGGGGAAGGGCAGGGTAGAGAACGAGAGTGAGGTCAAGGCAGAACAGTAAGAGAGGGTAGACAGAGGGTAGGAGGTAAACAATTAAGGGGGCAGAGGCCCTGGTAGGTGTTGAAGCAGAGACCGATGGGGCGGATGGTGGTGAGGATGGAGACACAGGAGGGGGGGGGAACACGACTAGGGAGGAGGGTAAGGGACGGGAACACTGGAACGCAAGTAGGGGGACACAGGTGAGGTAGAAGGATACTAGGCAGCAGAAAGAACGAGAGGAACAGACAGCAGATAGAGAGACACGGGGGAGAGAGACTGAGACAGGGCATGGTGGCAATGGACAGAAGGTTAGGAGCAGGGAGAGAGCCGGAAAGTGGGTACATGGATGGGGCAGCGGTTGGGCATGACGTTGGGGACTGGGGTAGTGGTGCAGATGGTGTCAGTGAAGCGGGTCTGGACGTAGACGGGGGGCTTGGCACAGGGACAGAGGGAACAGGAAGGAACATGCTGGGGCGAGGCGGCAACTGGATACTGGGGTGGATGTGGATCAGGTTGGGCACGATGGTGAGACCGGTGGTGTGGAAGGTAGCTAGCAGGGACAGGAAAGGGATAGTCAGAGTCGGCTGGGGGGTACATGGGGCAGAGGTTGGTGGTGTCGTTGTGGACGCAGGGTATGTCGGGGGTACAGGACTGAGACGTGTAGGTAACTGGATGTGGAACAGAATGGGCCAGGCTGGTGCATGTACGAGTCTTAGGGCCACAAGGTATGAGTGTACGAGGGGTACTAGGTGCAAAGAGACGACTGTCTGGGCAGGAGCGCGGTAGGGATGCGAACCCTAGTCTGTGTGTGATGGCCTCACTCTCTCTCTCTCTCTCTCTCTCAGTTGAGGGTATCACTCCTGTTAAGTGGACACTTGTATAGCAGTCTACTGTATATCTACATTATCTGACAAATCACAACACAACAAGGAATGACTGTGGATCAGGATCTATTACCAAAGAGACACAGGTGCCATATATACATATCTACTGTGTACTAGAACTTCTCGTCCATGCCAGGTGCCTCTAACACTACGTCATACTGCATACCATTAGTCACTCAAACATGTAACTGATAGTATATGAGCACCATATCCACTATATGGATCAGAACTCCATCTCGTCCATGCCAGGTGCCTCGATGCCGGCACTCTCCATCAGGCCCTGGGGGTGAGCTATATATATACATACACAAAGAATTCAGAGGTGATGACAGATGGGAGGAATCCATACCAGTATGGTATACGTATTTATGTGTTTGGTGTAGTCCATGTGTCTATAATGTACACACCTTGAGTGCATCGATGTAGCAGTCCAGCTGGAGGGACTCCTCCTGGTACAGGGCCTGGGGTGAGTATATAGATAGATGCATTACAATCTATAGCTGGATATAGAAGCCTCCTGGTACTAGTTCTTGGGGTGAAGACACTACTATGCCAATTCCTGTCAGACTAGAGTTACAGATAGACTGTAACATGACATATGAAGACAGTAAGACAAAGAAGCGTACAGTAAGAGGGAAATGAAGCGCAATACCTGAGACTCCTCAATCCTCTGCCTCTCTGCCCTCTCTCTCTCGAGCTCTGCACGAAGCTCCTCAGTCTTTCTCCTGTTCTCAATGTCTCTCTCCTGCAGTTCTGATATCAGCTTCTGCCTCTCAGTCTCCCTGGTTAGAGCAGCCGCCAGCTCTGCCCTGAGGGTGTCCCTGTCACTGAGTGTGTCTGGGTCACTCAGGTTGTCAAGGTCACTCTCCACATCACTGGGGGAGGTGGTGCCCTCGGCACTGTCCACCGAAGAGGCAGCCTCATCAGCCACAGCTATATAAGCACCCTCCTCCACACCCTCCTCTGGCACTCCATCTGACACGACAGTCTCCACTGCTCCCTTCTCCTCTGGCTCACCGTCCATGTCCTCCATGTCCTCCTCGGGCACATCATCGAAGAAGCCCTCTCCATCAGAGGCATCGGCCATGTCTAGGGGGGACACACCCTCACGAGAGAAAGACTCCTCGTCTACTGAGGGCTGCTCCCCCTCAACCATCTTAGACTCGGCAGGGGTGCTCTCCGCCTCAACAGATGATGTCTCTACCTTCTTAGGAGTGGCCACAGGATCCTCCTCCACAACAGACTCAGCCTCAATGGGAGACCTCTCACCCTCCTTGTCTGACAGGGCGGGGGTGGGCTCAGTCTCAACCACAGGTGTCTCCACTGTAGGAGATACGTCCTCAGAGGTGGCCTCAGGTGTAGTCTCAGCCTCCGCAGCAGTCTCTACCACCTCAGGAGAGGACTCAGCAGGGGTCTCAGTCACAGTCTCTACCTCCTCCTCGGCAAATGGGTCAGGGTTGGTATCCACCTCCTCAGAAGGCTCCTCACCCTTCTCACCCTCTCCCTCTACCTCCATACCCTCTCTTTCTCTCTGTGCCTCTACACCAGCTTCCATGCCCTCTGCCAGTGTGTCAATCTCATCGAAGAAGTCATCGGAGTTGGGGAGCTCATCCTCCTCCACATCCTGGGGATCGAGTGGCTCGTCACTGGTTGTTGTGGACTCTGCCATTCCAGCATCAGTCTCAGTCTCTCCCTCATTGGCAGTAGATACCCCTCCTGTCATGGCAGCAAGGCCAGCGAGGGCAGGGAAGGCAGACTCGACAGTGGGAGCAGCAGCAACCTCTACCTCCTCCTTCCCACCCTCACCCTCTCTCTCTACCTCTACTTCTGTGGTCTCTATGGTGGTCATGGCAGCTGGGCCTGCAAGCGCAGAGAAGGGGGCCACAGACACAGCCTCTGCTGTGGAGTCACTAGCAGTCTCCATCTCTCCCTCTGCCTCTACCTCTGCCACTACCTGCTCCTCACTCACAGCTGCCTCACATGCGTCTACTGTCTCTGCGTGCTCCTCACTCTCGATAGTAGTTACGTCCTCCTCCACAGTCACTGACTCGGCACTAGCTCCAGAAGTCACCTCAACCACAGCTTCCTCCTCCTTGATAGGTGTGATAGGCGATGGTGTAACCACGGCAACAGTGGGGGCAGCTGGGGGACTGGGTGTCATGATAATGACACCGGACTGAGGCACTTCCTCAGGTACAGTAGTGCTCCGTGCAGGTGGAGCCACAGTAGCAGACGGGGGTGGAGGGGGAGGTACATCGCCAGTGGTACCAGCAGAGCTGAGTGGTGTCGGCTGGTACACACTCATGGGGGTAGTGTGAGACACTGTCTGGGGTGCTGGTCTAGGCACTGTCTGTGAGACAGATGTGGCACCAGGCTGCATGGGCTGGAAGACAGTCAGAGGGGCACTCATAGACACTGTAGGCACTGTGGGTACTGTAGGGACTGTAGTGCTAGTAGGCTGTACAGGCTGCATGGGCTGGAACACGGCGACTGGAGGTGCAGGTGTTGCCACTGCAGAGGTAGGTACCATGGGAACCATAGGTGTAGTGGTAGCTACAGTGGGAGCAGGTGTCACTGTAGGGACTGATGGAGTGGCAGCAGGGGGTGGGGGTGGTGGTGCCACTACTGTGCTGTCCTTGCTTGGTGTAGCTGTAGACCCAGCCTGCATGGGTGTGAATACATGGGGCATTGGGGCGTGGGAGACTGGGGTCTGGCCGGCAGAGGTCCTGAGGTGAGTATTAAGAAAGAGACACATATGGTACAATGACGTCTGGCCGGCAACAGTTCTGATGTTAGAACAGGTGTCACAGGTTATATATTGAATAGTATATGTATTGAGTCTTATAGATAGGGGTCTGGCCGGCAGAGGTCCTGGGGTCAGTGTCAGGAGAGAACGTATACTCATCCATATTATATATCCCTATAGAGAGTGAACCTTGCGTATGGCACCCTTGGTGGCTGTATCCCCCTGACAAGAGAGACAGTATTTAGTATAGATATATTAATATATATATATACAGTATATATATACAACATACCTTGCATATGGCACCCTTGGCGGCTGTATGCCCCTGACTGGCTTGAGTGCATCAAGAACAACGGGCTGGAACATGGCATAGGAGGGTGGGGGGGCAACCATACCCACCGTAGGAACACCAGATGCAGTAGGTGCAGTAGTAGCAGTGTGGGGCTTGGGTGCTACTGGTGGAGGTACCACTGTTGGCTTAGGGGGCAGGGGTACAGCAACAGTGGGGGGAGGGGGTGCTGTAGGTACCACAACAGGTGCTAGGGGTGCCGAGGTGGTAGGCACAGTAGTGGGCATGAGTGGTGCACTAGTGACACCACTAGGCACAGGCATAGACACGGGTAGAGGTGGAGATGGTACGGCAGAAGGCGCAGTGGAGGTGACAGAGATGAGAACACCACTCTCACTCTCTTGGGTGTCGTGAGGTGCTGTCATCACTGGTGATGGCTGCTCGAGGACTATGCTCTCCCTCTGCCTCTCTCTCTCCTTCTCGGTCTCTCTGGCCTCGGCCTGAAGAGTAAGAATACAGACATGAATACATATATATATACAATATGAGGTTCGATGATAGACGGAAGCCCTTAGTTATATATGCGTGCAGGTAGCAATGCAGGTTGCAACGCCATTAGTGTTTGCATATATAGTGTACTCATGTATATGCATAGAGGTTACCGTACCAATGCAGTTAGCAGCGCCTCTCTGACACTGGACAGACATGTCTCTGACCCAAGGTCAAGGGAGGCCAGGGTCTCAAAGGCAGAGGACAGTGACGCAGTTGATGCTGGTGTAAGATACACTAATGAGAGAGAGAGAGAGAGAGGTCAAGTGAGGCAAGAGACTCAAAGGCGGAGGATTGGGATTGGGTAGAGGCTGATGTAAGAAAGAGAGACAAGGCTCAAAGGCAGAAAATGACGCAGTTGATGCTGATGTGGTATTGGGATATATAGATATATACGTATATATATATAGAGAGAGAGAGAGAGAGAGAGATGTACCTTCTGGCGATGTAGCACCCAGGAGTCCCGCAGACATAGGCTGGACAGAGGCAAGCCGGGACCTACATGGTAAGAAATAGTATATGCATAGAATTACTATTAATTACTACTCTTAGTGAGACATATGTATATATATTGGTACACCTATACAAGTATAGTCTACCTGCTTATGGCTGCTATGGCCTGGACAAAGGCCCTCTCGGCACCAGTATCTCCAGCAATACTACCAACTCCCTCCTCCAGCTTAGACAGCAGGGCAGGACTGATGGCTAGGCATGTACTACAGGCAGCGAGGAAGGCAAGTGGCCAGTTGTCACTGGACTGTCCCGATTGTGAGGATTGTAAACTCGATTGGGCCATGCTTGTCACGGCTGTGTCCACCAGGGCAGCGATGAGAGTACTGGCGCCATTGGGCATGCGGATGACAGCCTAGGGGTGAGACATATATATATGAGCAATCCAAAGTGTGTGTGAGAGAAAGTGGGTGAGAAAGAGATGCGAAAGCGTTATCTATGTACCTTGTCCATATACATATATCTGAGTATATGAATGCTGTGCACACATTTATACTCTATTGCACTACACCCGAACACATGTATACTATCTGTACCTTGTCCAGTATCTTGCATGCCGTGTCACCTCCGTCCAGGGCAAGGCGGCAGAGGAGTCTGGTGGTCAGTAATAGGCCACACACACACAATGAATACACTATACATGTGTATGTATATATATTTATGAAACGTCCAAACACGTCTTCATACTGCTAGAATTGCCTCTGAGACACCCACATATATACGTATATCTATGTATAGCAATATATATCAACACTATACCAACCTGGCTATCTCCCTGCTGCCTGGGCTACCTTGGCTGACATACAGCATGGGACTCAGTAGCAGAACACCTTAAGGGTGGGGAGGAGAGAGAGGGAGAAAGTGTGAGAGTGTAAGGCAGGGATTCTATGATAGGAGACAGAGAGTGAGGGGGGGGGGGGAGTTGAGAGAGAGGCATCCAGCATAGGGCAGAACACTTCAGAGTATTTGAGAGTAATAATAGGCACATAAATACGTATGCATATATATAAGATGGTGGAGAGATGGTGAGCTCCAAGAGAAGCAATTTAGAAAACTACTAGAACCAATATACCCACCTATCTCCTGAATGGGAGCGTCTGGCTGTATCAGCTCGTATATCCTCCTGGTGGGTGATAAGGCCTCTCTCTCTCTCTCGGCACTGAGTCTGGCACTCTCAGAGACAGCGGTGCCAGTCTATCGCGTAAGAAGTGAAACATCCAACATAAACGTATCCATACATATGTAATATATGCAGAGAGAACTCTCAGAGACAGCGGTGCCAGTCTATCGTGTAAGAAGGAGGAGATAGCAAATAGATGTGTTGTTCCCGATATACATTGCATGTCCAACAACGTACACACCATTCTACACACTATTATGATACAAATGTAAATACCTCATCAGTAGTCACAGCCCCCAGCATAAAGGACTGAGCTAGGATCTTGAACCCAGAGCGGAACATGCCCTTACCTGGGTAAGTATATATACGGTTGAAACGATGATCGAAAGAGACTAGACGATATGGACGGATGAAACGTGGTGAGATTGTGACACATACCCTTGCCCTTCTCCTTCCCTCTCTCCCTCTCCCTCTGTCTCTCTCCCTCTGCCGCAGCTCTGGCAGCTCTCTCCCTCTCCTGTCTCTCCTGCTCCCTGGGGGTAGAACGGATGAACGGATGAACGGATGAAACGATGAGGAATACAAAACAGTACAATACAGATCGAATATACACTAATAATGTATTAGAGTGTAGCACCTGACTTGTATACTCTACAACTACTAACAATAGTAAGTAGAAGAGTAACATGGAGTTATACCTCAGAATAGGCACTGCGCTTGGGTCGGCACACCTTTATGTTTCAATATAGATATATATATATATAGTATATGCTATATATATGTGGTAAAGAGTATATGTTATATATATGAATATAGCATTATATATGTACCTCAGGATGGGTACTGCACTTGGGTCGTGAAGAGAGGCAGCTAGGACTCTGGGGGTGAGGGAATAGCAATAATGGTTGAATAGGTAATGATATGGCCGTTGTCTCTACCCATGTGTATACTATATATATGTACATAGATATTACGCATATGTGCAGTGTGTGCCACTGTATATGATTGTATATATATACCTAGCTGCCACTGGGCATGTGTTGACAAGGGCATTGAGGACAGACAGACACTGAGAGGACAGGACCTGGTCACGGCCTGTGGTAAGAATGTATAGAGAGAGAGAGAGAGAGAGATACGGACAGACAGACACTGGGAGGACAGCATATGGTCACGACCTGTATTCGGAATATATATCCACAGGGAGAAAGATAGAGAGAGAGACCAGTAGTCCAAGTAACATACAAGTATATGCCGCTTCCCTTGTGACATTGTGAAATATTGAGACAAAGTGGAGTTGACTATGTGTGTGTGCACTTAATGACATTGTGACCAGTCATCAGGGAAACCAAGGAATATCCAAAGAGAGAGTTACATAGTGTGGCATATAGTATACCTTGGTGCCTAATGTAATATGTATATCTGTATGTTAATAATAATATATGTATCTAGTGACATTGTGACCAGACTCATCAGGGGGAAGATAGATATAGATAAATATATATATATACATATAGCGTATATACTATGAGTAACCCCAGGTATATACCTTCACTATATCGTGTGTATAAGAGTATGTACCTAGTGACATTGTGACCAGTCTCATCAGGGGTATGTCAGGGTGGCGCAGCAGGGCAAGCTACAGTGAGAGGTATACAGAGAAGAGAAATGGACACAATACTCTCTCCCTAAAATACATATGTCACTCTGTGATGGTACACATACTGACAGTGCCAATGACACTGTGTGCAGGGCAGGGCACTCTATAGAGCATATATACATATATACTACATGTATAATATATATTCATATACCACACACCCACCTGACTAAGACTGCACATTGACAATGCCAGAGACAGGGTGTGCAGGGCAGGGCACTAAGTATAGTATAATACATTCTATAATATACACTATATAGTATATATAGTATATATATACACTATACTATACCTGACTTGGTGTACAGATACTGAGTGCCAGAGACAGGGTGTGCAGGGCAGGGCACTAAGTATAATACATTCTATATAGTATATATACACTATACTATACCTGACTAGGACTGCACATACTGAGTGCTATATATATATATAAGTACTATACTATATACCTGGCTAGGTGTGCACATACTCAGTGCCAGTGACAGGGTGTGCAGGGCAGGGCATCTCATATGGGGTGGGGTCTCAAACCTAGTGTCAGAGGGACACATACATAATATACAGATATTTTGGATATATAGAAATAATATATACATATATATAGTGTTTGAAATGTAATTTGGATGGCGTCTCATGGAAGGAGACAGTCTATCTCTGCACACAATGATATAGTATTTACCAATAATTGTGGCTACATCTATATGAGTCTTCATACACTGTTTGTGGGTGATACCTTGTGCAGATACTGAGCAGCCTGTCAAAGACACCACTCTGGAGGACCTGAAGTATAAGAGAGACAATATGTGTGGAAAGAGAGAGAAAGAGAGACAGAGAGAGACCATATGAATACCTGAGTCTGGCTCTCCCTGCGCTCCACCTCTCTCTCTCTCTCCCCCTCTCTCTCCCTAGCACTAGTAGCATGGGAAGAGGCAGAAGGGGAGAGAAGGGTGTCTAACACATCTAGAGTGGCGGTGGTCACTGTGCCATACCGACGGTGGGCACTGGTGCTGATGTTACTGCAAAATATGAATGTATAGTGTTTCACAATTGAGATAGAGGGTCACCAGGATAGTAACAGCATAACATACAAAACAATACATTCCCTTGGATATACAATACAACTACATCCATGCACCTAGTATCGGCTCTAGTGCTGTTTGAGTGGTTGACCATGGCCCACTCCCCAGCTGTGAGTACGGCACATAGAGAGGGGAAGTGGTCACGCATGAGGGAGTGGCACTGAGTTAGAGAGGGGGAGAGAGAGAGAGAGAGTACGGTACACATGTATCATACCACTATTGACATTCACTATCCACACCTGTATGTTCCCTTCCACCAACAACCTCACAGAGGTGTACAATATACAGCACTAACACAGTAGTACGGCCCTCAGTGATGTAACTGATACATACATACATATATACTTATATATATATATGTCAACCACACCTGTATGTTCCCCTCCACCAGCAGTCTCACACTCACAGCAGGGTACAAATATTCATGTATACATGTACTATACACTATATACTAAATATTAATTACTATACACTATTCTATATACCATCTCAATCACACCTGTATGTTCCCCTCCACCAGCAGTCTCACACACTCGTATGTGTAAATGAGTAATATATACACCCCATGCATACTAATGAGTAAGGCAGAGACTGATGTAACAACATATCATCCTACCTGTATGTTCCCCTCCACCAGCAGCCTCACACACCCCAGACACTGCACAGCAACCACGCCCTGGTGGCCCTCGCCCTAGGTATTAGGGGTGTAGAGAGAGAGAGAGAGAGAGAGAGAGAGAGAGCAAAACCATACCTTGGTGGCCCTCTTCCTTGGTACAAAGGGTGTCGAGGGGGAGAGAGAGAAACAAAAATTACGCGATTACCTTGACAATATCGAGTAGTCTCTGGAAGCACCCCTGGAATGCCAGGACTGATGCCAGCTGTGATGCAGCCATAGAGGCAGTTTCATGGTCCAACTCATTACTCTCTCCCTCTCTCTCTCCCTCTACACCCCTGATCTCTGGCTTCTGGAGCAGAAGGGACAGCAGAGACAGACCCTCATTCCTGATGGGTTAGGATACTCTCTATTAATAGATAGAGTATATAGACATATATGTTTATAGATGTCATATAGATATACAGATATACCTCCTCAATCCTAAGGGGAAGGTATTTAAAATGTGTGATACAGCGATGTTGGGGGGGGGGGGGGGGGGGGGGGGAAAAGGGGAAAAAAAAAGGGGGGGGGGGGGGGGGGGGGGGGGGGGGTACACTCTGTCTATATGGAGGTACATAGATAGATAAATCCACTAACCTGGCCTCTGGAAACTCTGCGCGCTCTCTCTCTCTCTCTCTCTCTCTCTATATACATATATGTATATATATATACATACATATATCCACTAACCTGGCCTCTGGAAACTCTGTGCCCTCTGCAGGAACTGTTGTATGGCCATCTCTCTGTCACTGATAGGTGCCACACTGCCTAGGATCAGGATCAGTATCATATCATATGTATATATATACAAATAATATATATATATATATAGTATTGTGCATGGCCATCTCTCTGTCACTAATAGCTGCAACACTGCCTGGAATGTGAGATCAATATATACTTATATATATACATACATATACATATATACACTATATATATATATATATATATACTATTGTGTATATGACATATGCATGGCCATCTCTCTGTCACTGATAGCTGCCACACTGCCTAGGATGTCAGTACTTCATATATATATATGTATATATATAGAGTGAGAGAGAGATAGAGAGACAGATAGGGAGAGAGAGAGAGACAGGGATATAGACATGGCCCTCTCCCTGCCACACTGCCTAGGATGTCAGTCCTATATATATATATATATATATATCGCAACATATATATAGATAGACAAACACTACATTATATATCCACACATACCTCTATCCACACTGGGTGACCTATAGCTGAGGACCCTGGAGACAAGGCCATCTCTACCTACAGAGGCAGAGAGAGGGTCAGTGCCCCTACCCGCATATCTCTCTCCCTCTGCATACATATCAGAGGGAGGGTAGTCCCTAGGCATATCCACACCTCTCTCCATGTACATAGTTCCAGAGGGAGGGAAGCCCCTAGACATATCCACCACATATCTCTCTGTATCTCTATCCACAGGGTAAGGTACAGAGACAGCATCAGACCCTTGGCCATCCCTGCCCTCAGAGGCAGAGTGGAAGACAGAGGGCCTGTCCACACCAGCCCTGTCCAGGGATGCAGATACACCCCTCCTCTGTCCCTCCCTGTAAGGGTCCCTTACTACACCACCTGGAGAGGGCAACATGCCACTCCTAGATACACCCTCAGGCAGATAGGGAGACATGCCCCCACCCATGGACGCAGAGAGAGAGAGGCTCCTCTCCGACCCAATACCCATGTACACTGGTCTCTCTCCCTGGTACACTGGCCTCTCTCTCGCTCTCTCCCCCATCCCCCTGTCCGACCCGATCCCGAAATACCCTCTAACTCCACCACTAGGATACCCTCCAACTACACCAGGACCAAGAGACGCCTGATACGGATACATGTGGGGGTACGCAGCTCTCTGCCACTCTGCAGGTCCCCCCCACTCTCTCTCCCCCCCACTGTGACACTGTCTGTCTCCGTCACTATGTCTCCTGCCTGCTGGAGGTCTCTCCGTGCCAGAGTTTGCATATATAGGAGTATGCCCACCCTCAGGTTGTGCCCTGCGGCCCTCCTGCATCTCTCTCTCTCTCTCTCTCTCTCTCTCTCTCTCTCTCTCTCTCCCAGCGGATCTGACCCCTCCCCCTCTCTCCTACGCCCACACCCAGAGACCAAGTCTTCCCTCTCTTCCCTTACAGGCACTCTCAGGGAACTGGGAGGACTAGAGTGTGTATATCTACCAGTCTATGGGGAAGAGGCAACCCAGAGCAATATTCTTCTACACCCTTCGCAGTAAAGTCAAAAATCCACGGTAGCACGTTTTATTGCTATTTGTGTACAATAGAACCCCACTTCGCAAAGTCACTGTTCCGATCGTGTTGGTTGCGGGGACCATCGATTACTGATCCCTCTAGTACGGTTGCTTCTAGTGCGTGTGTTCCTTTCTGAGTAAATACTCTGGTGGTGTGTCGACTTAGTGCCTGGACCCTTAGATCTAGGTTTTTTGATTCAAGAAAACTCGTCGGAAAGAAATAGGAAATCCCAGCACTCATTTCCTCAGTCTAGTCAGTGGTTGGCAGTCAGTACAAGTATTGATACATGCCGGTGGGCTTTGAAAAGCCACCCAGGCGTGTGTACAACCTGATTAAAGTGCGGCCTCTGGCGGACTCTAGTCATGTCTCCACGCTGACTTGTAGGTATGGTGGAGTGAGCGCTTCTTCTCGTCTCTATGCTCTGTACTTAACACCAGTGACACAGAGGTCACTATCAGGGACCCAAGTGAGGAAGCGGCTGATAATACGAGGGGCTTCGACAAGGTATGTGAATTTGTATACTTTACTTTAGTGTCTTGCTCTCTTCTTTGCTTCTCTGCCCCTTCGCATACACCTTTGGCAGCCATACACTCTCCATATATCTCGTCACTCTCTTGGTGTGGGGATACACAACAATATCTCTCTCTCTCTCTCTCTCTCTCTCTCTCTCTCTCTCTCTCTCCCCCCCCCCCCTTTCCTGACTGGCAGGTGTGGGTGACCATGAAGCAGGGTGTCTACTTCTCAGACAAGTTCAATGTCGTCAGCAGTGATGGGGACGTGTCTCTGAGGATGGACAGTACTGGCCCGGTCTTTAAGGTGCGATGCTATTAACATGCCTTCACTCCACTAGCATCCAACGTCTCACAACCAGGTTCTCATCAGCTATACCCCCTCCTCCCTCCACTCCTTCTCGTGCCACGTGGACTTTAGCACAGAGCACCAGAAGAGGAGCGTCCAGGTGAGAGCTATGCATCCCCCCCCCCCCCTAATATACCACTGTCCTGTCTTCCCTCTGACTGAAGGTGACTGCTAACAAGTCCCGTACCACAGACAGGCAGGAGAGAGAGAGGGGTGTCCTTGGTCTACCCTCTGTACCCGTCAACAGAAGACTCGCAAGGTGGGGTCTCCCTAAGTACTGTCTTCCACCCCTCTCTATCCCCCTTTCTCACCCTAGGAGAGTCCCTACTAGGCGTGCATATGGTACCAAGTACTCCGGTACTACCGCCAGAAGTACCTCTGGGCGGTCGACATCCAGAAGTAGTGGTGGTTCTATGTCACTTAGACGGCCTAGGTACTGCGTTGTATTGATTCTCACATGTATAGTACTCTCTCTGTCCTCTCCCCTTACCTTCAGGTCCCACGTGAGGGCTGCTAGTGTCGAGAGGGGGTCCCGGTCTAGAGATGGGGACAGGCCCCGGCTAGAGAGGAAGGGTAGTGTGGGGCTGGGGGAGACCTTACAGGCCAGACCATACAGGGCCAAGGCTCGGCCCCTCACCCCCCAGGCCAGATCCCTAGGGGGAAGCGCCAAGATCATATCTCCCTCTCCCTCAGACCGAGATGTCCCATTCTCTGCCAACAGCATAACTGCCTCGCAGCGCATGTCCCTGGCGGACAGGCCTAGGGAGGGTGCCGTGGCTGGACTAAGGGTGGATGTCAAGGCAGTGGGGGCATGCATCCGAGTGCCGGGTGCCGCTGTCCCCGCCCCTGTTGACTTGGCGGCACTTGAGGAGGGGTCAGACAGCGACGAGGGGTCCTGGGGGTCCAGCGACAGTGAGGCCCCCGGGGTGTCTCTGTCTCTGGGTGCCCCTAAGGCAGAGGGCCTCGACCTAGCATCAAGGCTCAGGATGGGGGCTGTCGCCATCCCCACCCCCGGCCCTTCCCTCTCTCTCCCCCCCACTGGGTCAGACGATGAGGACAGTGACTTTGGTTCAGAGGAGAGTGACGACGGGGCCAGACCCGCCCTCTCTCTTGCATTGGGCGGTCCCACTAGTGCCGGGTTGAAGGCACAGGGTGAGGAGGACGAGGACGAGGACTGGGGTGATGAGGAGGACTGGGGTGAGGAGAGCGACACACACACCGAGGCCTCGGGACAGGGGTCTCTCCTCTCGCCCCCCAACACCGCCGCCTTCCAGCTCTCTGCTTCCTATGCCGCCCAGATGGCACTGTCGGTAGAGTTCCACAACAGGACCCTCGCCCACTTTGGGATGGGGGTTGATGGCAGGACAGAGCTGGGGGCCAGAGAGGCTAATGACTGCGTAAAGCAACTGGCGGGGCGCAAGATGTCGTAGAGATTTGATATAATAGATCCCACTTGCCCCAAGGCGGGGTTCTACAACTACTACTGTCAGTATGAATTGGTAGGTTCAATGAGATCAGAGACCTGGTGAATGCGGCGTTACTCTAGGTACTAGTAGTATCTAGAATGAAGACTGTGATTTGCTGATTCAACACCGACAACATAATTTTACATGTCTATTTAGACCTCTCAGGTGTATAACTACCACTTAGCTCCTCTTCATGATGTAGATGTAGTGGTGGTCGGGCACAGAGGCGCTGGACTCCAGCAGCTTGGGCTTCTCGATGGACTTGCTCTCCACAGTCCACTTGTAGCCCTCCTGGGGTGAGACTGGATAGAGGAGTAAGGAAGAGTCTATAATGGCCATAAAGATGTATAGAGGAGACCAGTATATAGGGATCCACATGAATGAGACCCCCGAGGACGGACTCCGTTGGATTGAATACTCAGATGTACAGTCAATCCCACCTGGTCGAAGAACAGGAGCCTCATGTCGGGCTGGGCGTAGGAGATGGAGATGAGGCTGCCTCCGGCCTTCAGGATCCTGGAGCAGTGGCTGAGGGTGTCGTTCACCTTCTGCCTGGCTCCCTCTCCGCACAGCAGAGAGTCGATGGTCGCCTTGTCGATGATGATGTCGTATGTGGCGTCTGGGGTCTCACCCATGTCAGTGCTGTCGCGCACGTAGAAGTTCATGTTCCTGTCTCCCTTCCTGTCGTTCAGCTGGTTCACCACCACCTGGGAGATGTCGATAGAGTCGATGGACTTCACACCCTCATCGTAGAGGTCGAAGGAGAGGTTGGAGGATCCACATCCAAGCACAAGCACACGGCTCTCCTTGCACACCAGGTTGCCCAGTAGTGGCTTGAGATCCTTCCACTTCTGGTACCACTCAAATGGCTCGGTATCCTTGGTGCTAGGGTTAGAAATCAAAGAGAAGGTGAAAAATGGATCCTACAGCCACCTATAATGCGTAAAAATACCCACTATGCAACCACTATACACGTACTAGCGCTCGTTCCAATACTCAGCGAGGTGGTAACTCATTTATGAGTGCTTGAGGAAGCAGTGAGCTGCAGGTTCAGCTCTGAAATCCCTGACAAAAAACCAAAGGGTCTGGGCTCACTGTCAGGACCTGAGAGTCTCTTCACCGAATACACTCTTGGTTCACACAATGGGAGCTAAGCCATCTGTTTCGAAGATGCGCACTCCAGCCATACAGGCTGAGGGGGTGCTGGGTGGTGGAGACGCCCTTCCCTTCTCCCTAGTGATGGAGAACTTTAAGGTATGAACACTCTGACTGTATATTGGGTATCACTATCGTGTCTCTCTAACCCGTAAGGGAGGCCCAATCCACGCACGCAACAGACGCACAAAGGGGACAGGATATATGTTCGTGACCAGGTATATGTAGTGTGATAATGTACACACTGGTGATCGTGTATCGTTATACACGATTCCCCTCATACTCACCATCAGGAGGCGTGTCTGTTTCGGCATTAACAGCCGTAGGTTCGGACACGCCCGCCTCTCCCAGCTGTTCTTTGACTTCGACAGACCAGAGGGCCTGAAGCTGGTGAGTTACTATCCTTCTCCCACTAAGTGATCCCCTACAAGTGCAAATACATGTATATGTATATGAATGGCTGCCCCCCCCCCCCCTCACTCCCAGGTCACCTTCCAGCCCAAGGGACACAACCAGATATTTGTGTCTCTGGCCATCAACAACTTTGACAAGGTGAGGACAGACACCTTGGTGTACGCTCTCACTCTATCTCTCTCCCTCTCACTTCTAGAGATACAGCCAGGGTCAGATGCAGTTTGTCTACACCTTCAGGGACCAGACAGACAGGGACCACGTGTCCTCTCTGCTGCACACCTTTGAGCACACACCCCAGGGGGGGATCAAGGTATGTTATGCACTAACTAGTGATACCATCACTGTACCCTACTTGATTGATCACTCCCAACCCCAGAAGCCCTCCCCCTCCCCAGCCATCCACCCTGTGCCCCCTCCCCTCTACATGACCCTGACAGCAATGCCAGCTGATATGGAGGGAGACGACGGGGAGGCGTGAGGGACAGTGTGGGTCCTATTCCATTTCTTAACAGCAGTACCTCTTTGTGTCTGTCTTTCTGTGTTTTGTGTGTCCGTTACCTGAATAGAACTGTATTGAACCGTTCTCCCTATTGAATTCATAGTCCTGGCGTTACGCCAGTGGCGTACCATAGTATTCATATCTGAGTTATCACTGATAACTTATCAGTGATGACACAGATTCGGTGTGGTTGGTTGCCAAAAACATTGCCTCTTCACTGAAGTTCAGTCGTCAGAACAGTCTCTCTATCTCCCTTCACAGGACAGCGAGTTGGTGTGTGCTGCAGACTGATGCTTCTGGCACTCTTGTCCTGTGTTGCTGTGTGTGTGTGTGTCATAGCAGATGGGACCACACCCATTGTGACTGGCACATACTATGGGGGTATCCTGCAGCCTGTTCTAGAGGACGACGCCCATATCGGCAATGCTGTGGCTGCCAATGAGAGGTGGCTGGTGGTGGGGGCAGAGGGAGAGGTAGGGAGAGGGTGGGTCTGCTAGCAAGGTCTATGTTGACCTCACTCACATTCAGAATGGGTCTAATGGGGCCGTGTACATATATGACAGGGCGGACACCTCCACTGTGCATCAGAGGCTCATATCCCCGGTGGCACCTGGCGACCAGTACAACTACCTCTACTATGGTATGTATGTCTATGATTGCTGCCACTGTGTGTGTGTGTTGTCTATCCAACCTCAGGCAATGACCTAGACATCACCACCATTGATGGTACAGACGTCATAGCCATAGCATCCAGATACGAGGCATCAGAGGGGAGGGACAAGGTACCATCATGGCTCCTCTCTCTCTCTCTCTCTCTCTCTCTCTCTCTCTCTCTCTCCCCCCCCCCCCCCC
>BDIP01000469.1:0-18602 GCA_003568945.1 Kipferlia bialata
AATACTCTCTGTTGATCCGTCCTGTTGCCGCACGAAGGTGCGGCAAACCGCTAGTATATATAAAAAATATATAGCTGGCCCAGCCCTAGTATCGAGTAGCTGGTTACTGCAACTCTGTATCATTGTATTCTATTCCAACAGGTAAATCTGCCTCTCTGGAGGTTTCACACACATTCCCCTCACTCTCTTGTTCAGTGCTGAGGCAGAGGGGGTATCCATATGGGTGGCAGAGGCTGTGACTCTGATGGCTGACACAGACAAGGATCTACCACGTCCACCTCTATACAGGTTGGTGGGAGACAACGTGTGCTATCAGGCCCTGCGCCTGACACTACAGTCAGCAGCCTGGCGGTGAGGAGGGTCACGGGGTAGGTAATTGTGTCAACGACAATAATGGTATATATAGGTCATCACCTGAGTGCCACTGCCTCCCTCTCCCTCTCCCTCTCCCTCTCCCTCTCCCTCTCCCTCTCCCCCTCGAAGCGTATGTCCGGCCTCATGGCTCTCAGCCTGTGGCAGAGGCTACGGGCCTCGTCCACCCTGGGGTGGGAACACCTATCTACACATCATATACCACATACATTCCCACCTTGCCATGCAGACACCCACCGCTGGAGGGGCTGACAGCCCGGGCCTGACCTCCTGGGCAGCCTTGAGTAGCTGACGCGGTGAGAGAGTCCAACCAGTGTCTCACTCAGTGTGTACATGAATACCAACAACACAATCTTACCAGCTGATATGTCCCTAGCCATTCCCCAGTGGCAGTGTGTCCTGGAGATCAGTTGGATAATTCACACTCTCTGTTCAATGGTGTGAGCTCCGCCCACCTACGAGCCCTGCCATGAGCAACCTCTCTCTCTCGTCGTCAGAGAGGTTCTCGATTCTCTCATACTGCTTCATACGGCGACCCTCAGTGACTGCTGGGAGCACACGCATACGACTGTGGTAAGAGGTACATTGCTAAGTTGCGTATACGAATTTACCAATATCCACCTCAGGGTGGATTCGCCTTGGGCGGTTAGTGTACACACACCGTTGAGGTGCGATGCATGAGGAGACTGAACCTGTGGCTCCAGTTGGAGCCAGTACAGGAACTGTGCGGTGCTGGGGGTGAGGCACTGGGAAGGAAGAGAGATGGGATAGCGCACTGGAGTGTGTTGGTCTTACCTGGCCCATGATAGCACCAGGTGGTACTGATACAAGGCAGGTCCAGAGAGCGTGACTCCAGTATGTCCTACCACCCTGAGTCAATAGAAGCAAGGGCCGATAGTAGCAGTGTGAGTTGTATGCGGTAATATTGGCACTCGTCACCTGTTGATCTTGCTCTTCACTCCCTGTCTGATGGTCCTCTGCTCTGTCTGCTGGGGACCAGGCCGCAACTGGTTTATGAGTGGGAGGGGTGTTGGGGTGTTAGAATACTAAAGGGAGGGTTGTGATTGGCTGACCCAATTTGGAGAGATCAGAATCAGACGTCTCCGTGTTCCATGTATAATCTAGCATCTAGCTGGCTATGAATGTGAGCACACCTGCTCCACGGCCCCATCCAGCATTGCGTCTATCCTGCGGACAAGTGACTCAACCCCCCGGGTGTCTCTTCCGTCCCCAGCTGGCAGTGAGGGATTGGATTGGTTCTCATAGACTTGGCAACTAGATAGTGTCATTCACTTACCCCTAGGTGATGGGGCTCCTGCCACGCCGTGGTAGATCTGTCTCAGCTTGTTGATGGGTATCTCAGGTGTCCCGAGAGAGGCCTGGGGTGGGACGGAAGGAAGAATGTAGCCACCATACTGGCCAAGTGGTATCACTAACATATGGGACAGGCTTGTACCTGTAACAGGTGCGCCCCACTGCGACCTCTCTGGATGAAGTGGCCTCTAAACAGGACTATTGTGTACCTGATGGTGAACAGGGGTGTGTATGAGATTCTCATTGTTAAAAGGATCTGAGTATCACCCATCCTGGATGGGCCATCCCTCATGTCCCACCTGACGGCCTCACTCATATGGGTCACACGGGTCATGTCATGGGTCATGGGCTCACTGGGATCATCATATGTAGAAGTGTTGGGAGCAGTTGCACCAGGTCCATCTCCTTCTGTGAGTCACTGAGAAGAGGAAGATGAGGTGTAGCGCGAATGCTTCAGATCTCTATCGAGATGAGTGTATGGAGATTAAGGGCCAACTTACTCGTAGTGGTGGACGGCACAGTGGTCGATCCTCTCTGCCTGTCTCTCTGTCTCTTTCTGACCCTACTACTCAGCTGGGTGTCTGGTGCACCCCTGTGTCCTGCTGTTCAGTAAAGCTACCATGCTCGGAGTAAAGACGGCACTTTGTTCAGATATCGTACTCAGACACCATTGTGATACCTGTAGGCATTGGGGAACCACTGCTTCTTTCAAACAGAAGGCCTAGGCCAAAGTTCTGATGGTATTGGCACCAACAGTGGTATAGGACGCGCTAAATAGAAGCACGTGCCGGATTGAGCTATAACGAAGCGTGTAGCCTGACTACACGATCCAACTCTCTACACGTACATGTATACACGCAACATTCAATGTAACCATTCAGACAGAACTGGGATATACTGGATCTATTACAGGTCCCTAGCTGTGGGAGACGGGCTGGCAGAGGTGGGGTCTAGGGCTGCTGCGGCAGAGAGAGCGGATGCCAGGTCGATAGAGAGAGGGGACTGGGATACACTCTGAGCCACAGAGACAGAGACAGAGACAGAGGCAGAGGTGGGGCATGGGCCCGAGGAGTCTCGCTCTCCTCCTGTCTGACTGGTCTGTATACAGGCAGGGGGTAACGGGGGGAGGGCCGGGAGCCCCGGTGTGTCTCTGGGATCTGAGTCATTGGCCCCCACTCCCCTGGCCAGAGTGACCTGGGGTGAGGGGTACTGAATGCATTGGTAGGTATAGATATAGGTATAGGTATAGGTATCCAGGATGCCTTGGGGTTGGTCTGTAGAGTATCAGTATCAGTGTCAGCATCTGTACCTCGATGCGCAGGGGAGGCAGGCTGGGGTGGGGGTCGGTGGACATGGCAGAAGACACGGCAAGGACCCTGGGGGTGAGACATAGGCTGAATCAGGGAGGCATCACACTGACTACACACATCTATATACCTCATCGCCAGTCTCTGTCTCTCCCTGGTGTCCTCAGGCCCCATGTGGGTGAGGGTGTGCAGCAGCACTCGGGCCTCGTCCACCCTGGGGATGAGTGTCAGGGTGGGTGTATACTCATACCCTCTACAAGTGTGTCCCAAAGGGTGCCTCACCTGGACATGCAGAGATCGACCTCCTCCGGGGCAACCAGGCCACTTCTATCTTGCTGGGCGGCATAGAGGAGCTAGGGTGAGGGGTATAGAGAATGGGAAGGGGAAGACAACCACCAACAGAGACTGACTGCGGGTTATATCCATACTGTTGTGCCTCACCATGTCGTATGTGCCCAGGGTGGGGTGCAGGGTAGAGTGGTCTGGACCCTGCGCCACTGGGGGTCAGACACATGCATGGAGACATATACCCTACCATATATCAGACACACGGAGTACCCCGGTATCCATACCTACCAGTCCAGCAGTCAAGAGAGAGAACCTCTGCTCGCTGGTCAGGAACTCTATCCGCTCGTACTCCTTCATCTGTCTGCCCTCCCTGGGGATGGGGGGTATGCGGAGGGCGCTGCGGTAAGGGGGGGAGGTGTGTATGATGGGCCGTACACTGATATTGCTATTGAGTCGGAGACATATGGAGAGCGGAGAGCAACTGAGACAGGGAGGAAGAGCTGGACAGCATATACATACCTCAGGGCCGCCACGCCCTTGTCCGTGAGGGAGCACACCCCCTCCAGGTCAGAGGGGGGGCCATCGGGGGTGGAACCGGGGGAGTCTATCTGCAGCCAGTACACAAACTGGGATATGCTAGGGTGAGGGAGAGGGAAAGAGGATGTGGGGGAGGGGGTGTGAGTAACGACTAATACCAATCCAAGCAGTTGAATGACAATCGGATATTGTGTGTATATCAGAGGATGTCATATGAGACATATACAGCTACGTACGATGCCCAACAGAACATGAGCTGGTGTCTGTAGAGTGCCTCCCCCTCGAGGTTGGCCCTGGACGTCCTAGGGTTAGTGCAAACAGAGAGGTGTGTATGCATATGGTGCAAGATATGGCAGACGGTTACCGACAGTCATAACAACGATATACACATCCTATCACAGCCGTACTTGTTAATCTTGGCCCATAGCGCCTCACTAACCGCCTCTTGCCTCTGCCTCTCTGGGCCTGGGTCGAGCTGGAGGGTGAGAGGTCAAGAGGTCGGATAGATCGGAGATCTGCTCTGATAATATCAGTGATATCACCGGATCCCGTGGAAACAAGGGGTGCCCTAGGGACTATGTCATACCTCTTCCACCACGGCGTCCAGCCTGACCATGAGCTCCCTGACCAGGGCGTGGAACCCCCTAGTGTCACGCCCATCACCGGCTGGGGGTGAGGGGTGAGGGTGAGGGTAAGACGGTATTCAACTGGTGCACAGTGACTGTAGCGGAAGCAGAAGAGAAACCCTAGAACTGGCATAGATGAGACTATACATTGAGAGGGGTCTACAGCAGTTCAGGTAGTATACAATGGAATGACGGTATCAATGTGGTAGGAGTTGACCCTCAGACCAGATGAAAAATGACGTGGGCTGAATTGTGTAACTGCACACAACGTGTAAATGAGTAAAATAGGATACGTACGTTTGACTGGGGGTGCGCCGGCCATACTGTGGTATATCTGGCGCCTCTTCTTGACCTCGATCACAGGGTAGCCCAGGGCGTCCTAAGGTCAGAGAGGGGGAGACGGGGGGAGGGGGCGTGGGGGGGGGGGGGGGGGGGGGGGGGGGGGGGGGGGGGGGGGGGGGGTTATACAGGTAGAACATCAAATGTGATTGCATTCAGTTACTTTCAGACAGAAGCATGTGATGATTAGAAGAGAGAGAGTATGATCTAGTAGTTGAGTAAGAGCGAGGTCAATCCAAACTGACCAGTATAGACAAAGCATGCAGAGGGGGAGGGGAGCGAAATATATATTACTATATCAAACTACAAACTATGGTATGTGCAGCTCAGGCATATGAGAGAGTACAGAGTGTGTGAGAGAGCACCATCCACACTCACCCAGATGACTGTCTCCACATATCAGCACCTTAAGTGCAATGGGACTCTTGGGGACCATTCCTCACTTCTCAGAAGTCTCCTGCGTCACAATTAGGCCTGCTAAGCACTGTGGTATCCCTCTAAGTGCAGAGTGCGTCTAAGGTGTGGAATAGAGTAGGTTCAGGTTTGTTGAGAGTAGTGCCTACACCCTTGACACTCAAAAACACAGTTCACTGTCCAGGATGACCAGTGCTCCTACGCATGCTGGGATAACCAAATACTCTCGTCTGGGAGTAGAATTGGAGACTGTGTCGTTATAATGCCTTGTATTTGCATACCACGTGGACACAGGCACTTGGACGCGATTCACTGTTTTTGCACTTCAGGGTGCAGGAAAAGTGGATTTTGAGTACGCAATCAAGGTACCGTTCATAAGCGAGGTTTGAGGGGAGGAAGCGTCAGTAAGGGCACTATACTGAACCACAGGGCGCAAGGCGCCCTATATGAGCACTGTGATGGCTCAACGTGAACCTAAGCCGCCCACGAGGCCGTCAGGGGCCGCACAGCCTTCTCCAGCGCCTGAATCGCCCTCCTCTGCACGGATACGGGACATCAGGCGCCGTGGTTACACCAAGCCGCGGCAGGGCCCCCCACCTGGCCCCCCACCTGGGTATGGGTCCCCCCCTGGGCATGAGGGCGGCCCTATCAGCCCCCTCAGCCCTAACAGTCCAGACTATGGGCTGAGTGTGTCCAATAGGAGGCATGGATCGCCGCAGGGGTCACCTCCTGGGGGTGTGAGTCATGGGGGCTTCCCTCTGGACCTCAAGGGGCATGGGATGGGCATGAAGGGGCATGCCATGGTGGGGTCACCCAGAGGGGGGCCGGCATCCACTCCTAGGTATGAATGTATATATATGTATATATGCATAGACCTATACATACACATGTAGATAGGTAGATAGCGGTGTGTATATACTAGTTCCAAGAGGGGGGCCGGCATCCACTCCTAGGTATGTAGTGATGTATACATCTTCACTGATGCACATGCTCTCTTTCTCCATATTGCACTTTGCATATACCCAGGCATGACTATGTATCTAATGGGGGTGGCCTGCATATGCACACATTCAGATATCCCTTCAAGACCTAATACCAGGGATGTAGAGTCTCCCAGGGGCTCGTAGTCAGACAGATACTCTTTCACATACCTATATCCATTATATCTGCTGATTCCAGGGATGTGGAAAGCCCTAGGGGCTCCTATCTGCTTAGGAAACCAGACCCTAAGAAGAGCAGGGGCAAGGGGAGACCAGTCACAGAGTACATGGAGCCCAGCAGACGGCGACGGTGAGTATTATGGGATATATAGTATATATGTATATACATTGGGATATGTCCTATCAGTCACAGTACATGGAGCCTAGCAGACGGCGACGGTGAGTACCTGAGAGTATATGCCTCCCTCTGTCTCTCTCTCTCCTTCTTGCTTCCTCACCCTTTCTGACTGCTTGGGTGGGGTTTGACTCCCACATACTGATATTACCCCCCCCCCTCTCTCTCTATGTATCTATCTGACCTCCCCCCGCCCTCACCCCCTATCTGACTCCTAGTGAGGCCTGACTCCCACAAGACTGATGTTATACCTCTCTCTCTCTCTTACGGTCTATGAATCTATCTGACTCTTCCTCTCCCTTTCTGACTCATGGTGTGAGGCCTGGCTTCCACATTCTTATTCTCTCTTTCTGTCCCTCTCGGTCTATATATCAATCTGACTCTCCCCCTCACCCCTTTCTGACTCTTTAGTGTGAGGCCTGGCTCCCACAGACTCATGATATCCCCAGTGGCCAGTTACAATGAACCAGTGGTCAAGGTACCATATGGTGCAACTAGAGTATATTTACTTACTGTGGCCATATTCAATATCCGTCCCTCCCCCCTTCTCTCTTACCCCTCAGGAGGTTGGCCCAGCTGCTCCCTTCTCTCTCTCTCTCTCTCTCTCTCACTCTCTCCCTCCCTCTCTCCCTCTCTCTCTCTCTCTGTGTGTCTCTAATACCAAGGAGGTTGGCCCAGCTGCCCCCTACAGGGCACAGATTCCATCACTCCAGTCATCACCAGAGAAAGGTATACTCTCTTAGTCTCTCCAATCTTCCTATAGACTCAGTTCATGTCCAGTTGACTGAGGTTTCTCTCTCTCTATTTATATATCGACATTCCATTTTCTTACTCTATATGTGTCTATACCTGACCACACCAGTCCATCTCTTTGTCTCGCTCTCTCCGTATATATCTCACTCCTCAGTCCCTGGCATGATGGCCCTCAACACCGATCTCTCTCTCTCTCTTTCTCGCTCTATATATATATAGTAATACCTCCTCACCCCTCAGTCCCTGGCATGATTGCCCTCAACACTGGCATGCTGCCAGCATCAAACTACGGAGACAGGTGTGTTAGTATATATATGTGTGTGTGTATGTGTACATTGAGAGTGTTATATAGAGAGTATATGACATACTGGCATACTGTTGGCATCAAACTATGGACAGGTATGGGTACACAATTATGTTAGAATGCTGTCATGTATACATCAACTTAGAGTAACAACATATTGTTCTAGTCATATATATCCATTCACTATATATATACTCACCACAGAGCACATATTGCCTCTGCCAGGGGTAGACTCAACCACACCAAGAGGGGCAGGTCTAGGTCCAATGGACCAGCCAGTGCCAGGCGGAACCCTCTCCCAAGACGTGAGTATGAATTATATATATATCACATTATCTCTTTATATATATAATAATTATAGTATACCTATCATATCCTGATAGTGTGTACTATTTAGTCTATATATTGGTGGACCAGCCAGTGGCAGACGGAACCCACTCCCAAGACGTGAGTGCATGCATCTCTCTCTCTCTCTCTCTCTGGTCGCTTACCTGGTATACATGCATGAGTGTTATACACACTTTCGGTATCTCTCCTTACCCCCAGGCAACAGAAACACCACTGGTGGAGAGGACCCACTCAAGGGACCAGCCGTTGTAGGTATAGACTGTTTGTATACTAAGTGCATACTATTATTGCAGGGGATCTCTCTCTCCCCCCCCCCCCCCCCCTCCTCCCCCCCCCCCCCCCCCCCTCAACCCGTTCCATAAGATATCAACCTACATATCACTTAGCATTGACTCTTATCTATGTATGTCAGTGTATAGTCGCCTTGTGGTTGTATGTATTGGTGCTTTACAGTACAGACAGTATATCCTACACGCATTGCCTCCCTCTGTATACGCTTCACCTCTCCTCATCCCTCTTCATGTGTACCCCAGCTACTATATGAGCAGGTAATATTCCTCCCTCTTACTCTCTCACTCGCCCTCCCCCACCCCCCCACCGCCATCGCCCACCAACTCCCAACTCTCTCAAATCAGGTTGAACATATTGATTCATTTATGTCTCTTTCCATCATTCTCCCCACATTAGTATACTCTAAGACCCCCATGACTTCTCATGTCTAGGCTCCCCCCCCCCCTTTCCACCCTCCCTCTCTCTCCCACTCCCCCTCTTCTTTCCTCTATCTCCGTTTCCTAGCGCCAACATCCATTCCCTCTCTCTTTCTGTCTCTCTATACCCCCTATGTCTCACTCTCAGTTTGACCTCCCCACAACCTGCTCCAACATGTCTCTCTCTCTCTTTCTCTCTCTCTCTCTCTCTCTCTCTCTATGTCTCTCTTCTATATAGTTCAATGCACACCTTACTATAGGCTGACCTCCCCACATCATGCTCCAGCATGTCTGCCACCAAGGAGGGAGACACAGTGCACCTCACAGGTATTGGTATATCTGTATGTATAAGTGTGCATATATATGCATATATACATATATTCATATGCAATTATGTGGGTATATACACTACTTAACTCAGGTGTTGTAACCTCTGGCGACCGTGTAACTAGGTTCTCTCTCACGAAGGGTGCATGGACGCAGGAGGCCCTGCCTTACAAGGTATTATACATATATATACAAAGTGCACATGGTTTGATGTTAATGTTAATTCAGTATGTTATGTATAATATGAATACTCTTTACGCATATATATATATATATCATATATATATATATATATCATATATGAATACTCTTTACGCATATATATATATATATATATCATTATACGCACATATATATATATATCATAATGTATATAATGTATATATATACCCAATATGCCGTTAATGTACTTTTGTCTCTATGGGTACATTTCCACATACACGGCTGCCGTATACACGGAGTTCTGAGAGATAGAGCGGTGACATATGTATATTAATTATAAGTAGACTTTACTACATTTATTACTATTAAAATTTCTATATTCTTATGCTCTTGAACCCTTTCTTCTCACCTCTAGGCCCCCCACGTGACCTCTCTCTCTCTCTCCACTGGCACTCAGATACTGGTAGGAAAGCTAGAGAGAGTGGCTGTGCCTAGCCGGGGAAGGAGAGTTCCAGGTATGGACTAAGACTTGTATTCATATTTATGTATACGGGATAATATTATTATAGTGAAGGAGAGTTCGCGTTGCTACTGCAGCTCCAGGTATGGACTAAGACTTGTGTTCATATTAACGTATACGTGATATTAGAGTGCTTCTTTTTCATCAATGTCCCGAAACGCAACTATCGCTAGTTTTCCATAATATTATTGATACTATTAGTATGGCCCTCGTAGAATCATTCATATTGTATTGTATGAATATGCTCTGCCTCATTATTGTTGTTGTGAATATGACACACCTCTCCTGATTTACACCATAGCTGCTGCCGCTGACCAGGGAGCTACTGGATTCGGTGCTGCCGCCGCCGCTACAGGTATATACATCTCTCCCTCTCTTATTAGTTAAACCAAGCTGCTCCCGTCGCTACAATACCACTCTCTGTCTCTGCATCGGACCATCCCTATACTCTTTGTCCCAACCTTACTATATACTGCACTGCTCTATTCTATTTGTATACACTATATCAATTTACTGTGATATACTGACAATAGGCTTTGGAGCTGGCGTGCTCTCTCTCTCTCACACACATATTCTATCTATACATATATTTATTGTCTTCCTCAGCCTCTAACTATAGGCTTTGGAGCTGCCGCTGCCAAGCCCGGGGCCCCAGGTACGTGGATTGGTGTATATAGATAGAAATAGTATACCGACAGATAGATAGTTCGCGCTATCCCCCTACATTACACGTTGTGTTTACAGCATCCCATACCTGATGTACTATCACACACCTTACCAATTAGCTGCCCCCGGTGCAAGAGGATTCGGAGGATTCGGTGCTGCCGGAACAGGTACACCTCATTCTCTCTCTCTCTCTCTCTCTCTCTGTCTCTCGGACCGAGACTCGGTAGCTAAGTAGGACACCTCTGACTCCTGATTAACACTTTAGCTGCTGCCCCTGCCCCTGCCCCTGCCCCTGCCCCTGCCGGTGCGTTCGGTGGTTTCGGTGCCGCCCCAGCTGCTGCTGCTCCTGCAGGTATCTCTCCCTCTCTCCCTCTCTCTCTCTCTCTCTCTCTATATATATATTATTATTATTATATACATTCTATCATCTTCTATCATTCATGTTTTGATCATGTTCTTATGGTTGTGTTTTACTCAATTAGTGTCCCTCATGTAAAGCTGCTGCTCCTGCGTTTGGAGCTGCCCCAGCTGCCGCTGCTCCAGGTATCATTATCTCTCTCTCTCTCTCTTAAGTGATGTATTCTCTCTGACATCAGTAGTTCTATAGTATCTATCATTAACGCTTGACACTATATCCTTCAGTGAGTAATACTATATTGGTTTCGTTCAAGTGCACATTCCTCATCCATGTCTTCTGTCGTTTCTCTTTTCTCTCACCTCACGGGGGCCCAACCTACCGTTACTGCTGCATGTATCTCAGTGAATCATTACTTCTGTCGTATGTACTATATCTCTCACTTTCAGCCTGGGGCGCCAAGCCTGCCGCTACTCCTAATGCTGCTCCAGCTACAACAGGTATATTATTCTAGTCTACACATCCCTCGTATTGTAATATCTTGTGTGTAGTATTACACTGCTTAATCGAAGTTGTACATCGTAACCATAGTTGTATGTATATATATATGTGTGTGTGTGTGTGTGTGTGTGTGACTGTAATTTTATCCTCACTCTCAGGTTTTGGTGCCGCTGCTGCACCAGCTGCCACAGGTGCATTCCATTACTATATCAATTAGTCAATATATACTATACTGGTTTCGTTCGAGAACACGTTTCTTCACCACGTCTTTTGTCTTACTATCTTCTCTTATCTCAGTCAGGGGTGCCAAACCAGCCGCTCCCGCTGCTCCAGGTATACTTTATACAAGAGCAGTACTAACTGGAGAGCTAGAATAACATTGTAAGCTATTTCACTAGTATATTGAGTCTTCTTCCAATCTGTTTGAGACTCAGAGCTTTACTACATAATCCTTCCTGAGTTGTTGTAATTACCTATCATTAGTCATATGCAATGATTGGTATATACACAATGATCCTCACCCTCAGCTTGGGGTGCCGTAGCACCAGCTCCAGCTGCCACAGGTATACTATATCACTATATACATACAACCTCTTTCCAGCTATATACGTCTCCACTATTCTGCCGCGTTGTTGACGGGATACCATATCATTACGCGATACCACATCATTACGCGATACCATATCATTACCGTATGTGAGTATGTGCGTGTATAAATCTTACTCTCAGCTTGGGGTGCCAAACCTGCCGCTCCCGCTGCTCCAGCTACCACCGGTATACTATTATACTCTACACATATATCGTATTGTAATATTTTGCGTCCGGTTTTTAACCGCTTAGTCGAAGTCGTCCCATAGTTGTATATGTATGCGTGCTCTTATTATCCTCACTCTCAGGTTTTGGTGCCGCTGCCGCAGCACCAGCTCCAGCTACCTCAGGTACCCTTATTCACTATACACAGCGTCCAGACCAATATAGATTTCCTCGTTTCCGAAGTAACATATTATCACATTAGCATGTGAAGTGTGTGTTGTTAGAGTATACATACATGATTCTCACTGTTAGCATGGGGCGCCAAGCCTGCCCCTTGGGCTCCCGCTTCTCCTTTCGCCAATACAGGTAAGCTCTTGACATACCTGCACGTATACTAATGGCTCTCGGTCATTCAATGTCTCAATCACTATCGTTGATTGAGCCAAATGGTATTAGCTTCCGACTATTCTGAGGACAATTTTTGCAGCCCGCATACTATGATTTGTTGCTCCTGTGCACACTCCCTCAATACCATTACTAGCCAGCTTCTGATATACCGTCGGCTGACTATAGATATCAATGAGTCTCTCTTACTCACAAGATGTATATCAGTCTAATCCTAAATCCATACATCCATACTTCCTACTAAGACTGTCTAAGTATACGTATTTCTTTTACGTTTGACTATGATTCATTGTATGTGAATGACTCTAAGGGTTTGGTGCAGCCATAGCGGCACCTGCACCTGCCTATATTATTGACTGAAGTATGTGTATATGGTAGTATACATAGTATACCTCACCATCAGCTTGGGGCGCCAAGCCTGCGGTTGCTGCAGCTCCAGCTACCTCAGGTACACTATATCACTCTTCACAGCATCCAGACCAATATTCATTTTCCTCCTTTCCGACTTAACGTATTATCATATTTAGCATGAAGTGTATTATATTTGAATATACATGCATGATTCTCACTGTTAGCATGGGGCGTCAAGCCTGCCGCTTCTCCTAAAGCTGCTCCAGCTACCACAGGTATAGTACTCTACTCGACACATCCTTCTAATTGTAATATTGTATGTGCAGTATTCTAGCGCTTAGTCGAAGTCCATATGAAGTATATATCAATGTGTCTCTATTACTCACAATGTGTAAAGCGATCTACTCCTAAATACATACATACGCTACCAACTAAGAAAACATACTTCTCTTACTTACGAATGACAATGAATGTGACTGTATTTGACTCCAAGGGTTTGGTGCAGCCATAGCGGCACCTGCACCATCCTCTACTAAGAAGGACACATACACCGACACCACAGAGGATGCCAGTGAGGCAGAGAGTGACACGCCAGTGGAGGACTCAGGTACCTATATCTTCATATACTATATGTACTACACTTCTACTTCCTATGTAGTGTGTCAGTATCAGTATTATCATTATAGTTTCTCATCCCACAGGTGACGAGTCGGGCAAGGAACCAGCCGCCTTCAACTTCGGAGGTATAAGTCATCAATATGATCTCTATAATCTATCCATATATCCAACATGTACATTGGGCGTGATTCTCTTCAACTTCACAGGTGCACCTCTCGGATACTTTTACATGTTTGACCTTGATAGTGGGACGTATAAAGGTTGATTCTCTCTCATTTTTACTCAGAATAGGTTTCAAAGTGACTGGGGAGAGTGTGCTGGTACTACCTGCAGGCAAGAAGGCATGGACACCAACCAGGTAACGTGTGTCTATATGTGTGTCCCCATACAAATAGCATCTGTACAAATAGTTATATCCATTCTCTCATTTCAAGGCGCCTCCCTGTCCACGTTGGCCCTGCCTCCTCATGTCTTCTGAACCCATACACGTTCATAGTGGTAGGTATCCAACGTACATATATATACCAGGCATATATACTCTAACTCCTCCAAACATATATAACGTAGAGACTACCATATTTGAGCACAATTGTATATATCACACAATCGGCCATATCCATACTGAATGTATGATTACTTTGATATACACACACATCTATACTATCGACCTCTAGGCACCGACCACACTGTTATGGGTATATCCACTAAGGAGAGACAGAGAGTGCAGGCAGTCAAGGCAGCAGCGGTGGCAGAGAGAGAGAGAGACGAGCTGCTCTCCCTCTTCAAGGACCTGGCACCTTCAGCTGACATCCCCTCTCTCTCCCCTGGGTTGCCATGGATAGCACCGGTCAAGGCAGCTCTATCAGAGGTAAATTGTGAACAAATAGAGATTATCCTTGCAGTGAGTTAATTTCACATCTCTCAAGAATACTCTGACCCCAAGGTTGCCATTCTCAAGGCGGCTAGTGGTCCCTGCCCTGAGTTTCTGTCCTTCACTCCCTCTGACTCCGTTGCCCTGCAGTCTCTGATAGAGGAGGCAGAGGCATTTGACATGGCATCACTCGAGCCCCACATTGAGAGACTATCCAGGTAGATATACATATATACGTACATATACATGCTTGTGTTGATGAGTGACGATGGTGAGGCATTTGACATGGCATCACTCGAGCCCCACATCGAGCGTCTGTCCAGGTAAAGAGTCTATATGTAGACATACACGTTTGTATATGCATCTATTGGAGTTGGTATACCCACACCTAATGCCCTTTGTGACTAAGTGGCGAAAGAAGCAATATGCTGGTGATGTCAGGTATCTACCCGTGGCAAAGAGGTTCGCCCCTAGGCTAGAGGCCCTCTCGAAGTTCCTAAAGGAGCACCCGGAGAGTGAGGTATATCTGACATAGTTAGTATATATATATATATATTTATGTCATTTTGTGCGACTACGAGTGTCCGTGTGTGGCTATGTGGCCATAAGAACCTTAAAAACTGGCATGTATCTTGTGATGGTGCTTCCAGTCCACTGACTCTCTCTCCCCCTCTAAAGATGTATGTATATTTCATTTGTGTCTGCATTCATGTCTCTCACATCACCTTGTCTCTGGTGACGGTGAGTCTCTCTCTTTCTCTCTCTCTCTCTCCCTATTAATGTATATAGTCTATTATCTATCCTCAGCTTGTCTCTGGTGACTGTGAGTCTCTACTTCTTACCACTATCTATTTACATATATATTAGTAGTAATTGTATAAACATTCATGTATCTCACTCCAGCTTGTCTCAGGTGACTGTAAGTCTCTTCTGGAGACACTCACAGACCAGTTCAGTGCATTCAAGGTATGGTGCATTTGCAAAGGACCAATATATGGATAGTTTGTGTTGATGTGGCGCGTACTGTCTTCATATATGTGATGTACTCACAGGTCAGTTCAGTGCATTCAAGGTATGGTGCAATTATGATAACTATTCATTAGTATATATTTGTCAGAGGTAATTGTGACATCGTGCAATATACACTATATTAACAATTATATGAATTCTTAGACTTACCCATCAGGCCGACCTTGAGACTGTCACCGGTCTGGACTTTGACCCCCAAGAATCACTCGAAAAGATGCACTCTGCTGCTAAGCTACTCGACTCAATCAGTAGGTATAGAACTATGCGTATTCTTGTATGTACTATCTATCTATCTATCTATTTTCCTATATTTCAGAGGTATGAGAGGACTGTGTGCATACATATATACTCAGATTGTGGTGTGTATAACCATGTACTGATATTTCTGATGTATACGTATGTCCATATGGAGAGTTCACTTATGACTTAGGACCCGTGTCATCCCCCTCCCCCAGAACACACTGGCCCTGACCCTGGCCCACCAGAGAATGTACTTCCAGGTATAGAACACAGTAGTATTCAGGATGTTTACGTGAGAATGACTTCTCGGAGACAACTCCCAGGTATTGTGTGTATCACTATAGAGGACACAGTAAAACCTTTGCAATATACACACAACTGGTCTCATGCAGTTTTTACTATCAGTTTCACAGTCCGGTACAAGTAGTCTAACTCAGGTCAAGGGATTCAACGGCGGCGTTGCGACACTGTTCGGAGTGGCTGGACCAGTCATAGACAGCCAGGTATGGCGTACATTTATATACATATATGGTTATACATATATGGGTATGGAGTATCACATATGTATATATCTCACACTCAGCCTGACAGTGAGGCATGTGTGTACATGCACATACATTTGTGGATATTTAGTATCATGTATGCATATATATATATCATCGCAGCCTGCCATTGAGGTTCCTGAGTAGTATTCTGTCACTCATTCATATATACGTATGTGGTAGTAAAGTCTACAGTACATATATATCTCTCTAACCCTCAGCCGGCCATTGCGGCATGCATGCAAGGACTGGAGGGTGTGATGACACCTGACACACAGGAGTGTGACTGGGTAACTGAGCAGGCAGAAAAGGTATATAGAATATTTAACTAATTTCATATCCAATTATTCATATTCAGCAGGCAGAGAAGGTATATAGTATACATATCTCTACCTAATATCTACCTATTCCATTATACTAGTATATTAGTGTATTTATATAGACTCAGGGTGACTGAGCAGGCAGAGAAGGTGTGTGTACATGTGTTGATACATGATATTGTTCATATATGAATAGAGCTCTGCTGGACTCATAAGTTTCCAATGTCTAACCGATGTATGATATTTCTTATGTGTCTAATCCCAGCTCCTGGAGGCCCTTGCCCTTCTGGCACCCAGGCAGGCTGAGGCCAGGACACTGCTCGCTGAGGTATTCATGGTAGTGATATCATCGCTATAGTACCTTTCTCAATAATATATGTACTATTACCATACAGCAAAACGCTTAGTGTACTGTAATGCCATACACAGGCATCGGCACACTGTTGGAGTTCACAGTACAATGTGATATCTCCCTCCTAACTCCAGTGCTGTGTCATCAAGAATGTATCCGAGGATGGGGACATTGAGATCTAGATGCCTATATAATATGTGTATATATAGTGTACAACCCCCTACTAACTCTAGTTCACTGCCATCAACACAGTGCCCGAGGATGGCGACATTGAGTATGCAGCATATGAGGTGACACGGGTGGAGACACTGCTCAAGAACCCAAGGTAGAATCATATATTACATTGGTCATATGTCAATCTCTCACCCTTAGACAGTCTGCCGAGGCCCATCTCAGGCCCATCTCTCTGAATCACTGCTTGGAATTCAAGTATCCTTAGCAGAATAGCATATAGTATAGTGTATATGTACAATGTATCTCACAGACAGGCTGTCCGCCCAGCAGAAGGCCCTTCTGTCTGATGAGCTGTTGGTCAACAGGCAGGCACTGCTGGACATGGAGAGAAGTCAGGTATACGGATGTGTCTCTATGTATATATATATATATATATGTGTGTGTGTGTGTGTCTCCCTGTGTATATATTGAGTTGTTGGTCAACACACAGGCACTGCTCGATATGGAGAGAAGCCAGGTATATGCATGCATATATGTCTATATATATGTCAGCAATGTTATGTTGGTTTATGTCCTTGACTGCCAGGCTGACTTCACCCAGTACTATATGTATAGTGTCACATGTACCAGGACTCGTGTGTAGATATATATGCATGGGATCTATCTATATGTATTCATATATGATCCTGTATGATATATACACTGGCGTCTCACTGCCAGGCTGACTTCACCCGTCTCAGTGAGAAGCTGACACCCTTCAGGGAGTTCCCTGAGGTATTGGTGTTCTAAGAGCCCTCATATACATGCAAGTTACCTTTATATACTCATATGGCTGTGTACTACCACAGGTAGTGACAGCTATTCACAAGACAGAGCATACTATCACTATTGTATATATAGACAATTAACTCACTCGCATATGACTGTATTCTAACCACAGGTTGTGACAGCACTTGACAAGACAGACACTATCTGTATACAATCATTACTGCATACTTTAAATATACACTCGCTTATGACTGTATTCTAACCACAGGTTGTAGCAGCACTTGACAAGACAGAGCCTGAGACAGAGGGTGACGCAGTGGTGACACCTGAGCAGGTCAACGGCATGACAGGTAAATAGTTATATTTGGCCTTAACTCATACTTGTGAGGAGTCAAGTCTATAATAATCATAAATGTGCATAACATAGTTTCTTGTATTATTCGACCATAGTAGAAGTACTAGGAATAGTGTTGCTGACGATAGGCATGATGGTGAAGGGAGAGAGGACTCCAGAGGCAGAGATATGTGAAGTTGCTTGAATGCCTGAAGATGTATGATCCTGGGTTGTGGTACCAATAGAGAGAGATATTCTGGACCTGGATAGATCCATGCAAGAGTCCATAGGATCATCACACTTTTTCATATTTACGATCGCTTCAAGTCACACAAGAAAAACAATCAACCCGTCTGGTCTATTCACTCCCGGCACGATAAATATATATGTAACAGTGAGTATATCAACTCACACACACAATGTTGGGTGTAAAGAAACAAAACAGGGACCCAACACAACTGACACAAACACCTCTCTCTCTCTCTCTCTCTCTAGTAGAATGATGGCTTGACCTGGTAGGGCTTCTTGGCACTCTTCTTGGCAGCACCCTGGTGGTGAGAACAAAAATGAAATAACTATGCATCTTCTACAAACACATATATGTATAGAGTAGATACCTTCTTCTTGCCCTTCTTGTTCTTGGGCCTGACAAAGTACTGGACAGCATATA
>BDIP01000470.1:0-18601 GCA_003568945.1 Kipferlia bialata
GGGGGGGGGGGGGGGGGGGGGGGGGGGGGGGGGGGGGGGGGGGGGAGAGAGAGACTATAATAAGATATAGCCTGGCCTGAGGGTGAGAAGGAGAGATACAGAGAGGGAGACTATATATGGAGCACTTCACCACTACATGTCATACTCTATAACCAAAGTATAAATAATACCACTACAACTACTATTAACAATACTGGATATGTATATACCTGTCCTTCTTCCAGCCCTCCACACTGGAGCAGTACACCACTACATGGTACACTTACACCATTAGTAATATACTAAAACACCTATATATATATATATATATGTATATACCTATCCTTCTTCCACCCCTCCACACTGGAGCAGTACACCACTGCAGCAGTGAATCTCAGGGACCTTCCACCCATGAAGACCTGGGGTAAGGATGAATAATATGGCAATATATATATATATATATACTTATATATGAGAAGTGCCCCCCATGAAGACCTGGTATCAGCGTGAAAACTAAGGCAACACTAAAGGCACAATCTATTTACACCACAACCTGAGCTACATCTTCAACTCCATACTTGGCTGTGGCATCAACTATACCCCATATATATATATATAGCAGTATATATATAGAAGTACCTGGGCAACGTCTTCCACCCCATACTTGGCAGTGGCATCTGCTGTGGAGAAGGGGGTCAGCACCACGGGCTGTGCCTAGACATTAGAATATATGGACAGAGAGAGAGAGAGAGAGAGAGAGAGAGAGAGAGAGAGAGAGATAGAGAGAGGCATCTGCTGTGGAGAAGGGGGTCAGTACCACAGGCTGGGCCTACGATAAGAAGCATATGTCTAAATGTATAACGATAAATGTAACTGTTATAACGATAAATGTACCTGTTCCAAGAATGCCTCCCAGCACCAGTTCGTGGGCAGTATAACTATACATATATATACATTATTACCTGTTCCAGTCCACATAATACTTCTATATATATATCTATATACGTACTAATCATATACCTGCTCCAGGAATGCCTCCCAGCACCAGTTGGTGGGTAGCACCCTGCCACCCTGGCAGAGGAGACAGAAGATGAGGAGCTCAGACAGGGTCTCCCTGATTATGAGCACTAGTATATACTAATAAGTATATACACACACATATATATGAGATCAGGCAGAAGATGAGGAGCTCGGACAGGGTCTCTCTGAAGGTGAGTGAATACTCACACATACATATATATAATGTGTATATATGGCTACATATATGGTGGATCAGGCATAAGATGGAGAACAGGCAGTACTCTCTGATTAATAGGGCACACGACTCTTGATACCTTGGCAGTTTGGACTTGTACAGTCCTGTATACATACATGTATATGTGAACATAGACTACTAAAATTACCACTAATCCTAATATATATATATATATATATGTATACCTTGGCAGTTTGGACTTGTACAGTCCTCGTGGCTGGTTGGCAGTGTGGAAATAGTCGTACTGAGATAAGAGAGAGAGAGAGAGAGAGATAGAGAGAGAGAGAGGATGGCAGTGTGGAAGTAGTCATACTTATATGAGGGGGTGGGGGGAGGACTGGTTAGCAGTGTAGAGGTATTGAGTAGTGATACTGGGTTGCGATATTCCAATTCCACTGCTATGCACTGATACACATATCGTATCCAGAGTGAAGTACCTGTCTCATTCTGAAGCAGTCCACCAGCCACTCCCTCTGCTCCATGGGGGTGAGACCCACACACCTACAGTAAGAGAGAGACAGACAGAGAAGAGAAGAGCATGGCCTGAGGGGTGGGGGTCAGGAGGAGAACATGTATGTGAAATGTAAGAAGGCTTTGAAAACCCAATGTAAGAAGGCTTGAAAACCCATCGGAAGGACCATAACCTCACTTGCAGTATATCGGGACAGGTAAGTAGCAAGAACGGATGGAGGTATATAAATAGCAATGGCACGTGAGTTCCCAGAGTTCATTAAACACACATGTATGTAACATATCTATGCACTGGTACGTACCATGCACTTGGGACAGCAGTGCCAGAGGACATGTATCCACCAGATATGCCCTGAAATGAGAGGGAGAACATGGAAGAAGGATGAATTACAAAGATAAAGGAGAAGATGTGGATAGTGGTGTGAAGAGGGTATATGCCCAAGAGACAAGGCACAATCCAAAGTTTACAATACTATACTGTACAACAAGGCCTCAAGGGCATAATATCACTGGGGGAAGCCTATATATGGGTTATCAGACAGAGATGGAGCAATACGTACTCAAAACGTCAGATGAGAGGCTTCAAATATGTTGTCAGTATCTACGGGCTGAATACCCACCTTGATCATCTCTGCATTGCCAAGCTTCACCCTGGCACTCTCTAGGTACTCAGATTGGGCCTGAGTTAAGGTATTAACGACACAGTGAAAATGACGAGATGTGGTCATGAGTGGTCATGGATACAGTACACTCGGACATACACCTTCAGTCTGCCATAAATAGTGGCGTAGGATGTAAAGGACACGAATATATGGTGTATACCTTCACGAATGACGCAGCCTCGCCTGGGCGCTCCATGCTGATTCGTTGAAGAAGTGAGACTTGATTGATTTACAGAAACAATCAAAAAAATTGCTTGGTATTGGGGGGGTAGTCATTCTGACAAGATCGAAACCGACTGCCTTCTATGACACACAACGAGGCGAAGGGTGGTCTGTCTGTAAGATGAGACGACTTGTTGCCCTCTTGGCCGTCTTAGTGGCGGCCTTGTGTGGTTCGGTTCAGCTCACGGCTGGAACCGACGTCAACTTCACTTTTGGGAGGGTTTCTTCGGCTTTTGTGGGATCTCTGGAGGGTTCCAGCGAAGATGGTGAGTCTTAGTTGTATTAAAGTCTTATATCTACAGTATAGTGTCTCTACAGGTCGTGAGTGTAGCCATCTGACGTCAGGATACGGCCTTCTTTGCCTTGACTCCCTGAATGGAGACGCCACTGCCTTCCTGTGTGGCTCTGATGTCACTGCAGACGCCTGTGTGGACCAGTACGACTACATGATGTCCTCTGGTTCCTGCATGGACGTCAGTGCTGACATGACTCAGGTGTGTATGGCAGTTGGTACCGATGACGAGTGAGGGGTGCAACAGTAGGCCACCATATTACACGTACATATACCTCCTAACCTCAACTATCACTGTATTGTGTCCCTGTGGAGCAGAGACTCCTCTACCGAGTTTATCTGTATATGAATGGTTCTCATTCAGTCTTGCACTGTTGGCAGATACAGCGTTTCATGGTATCCATACGGCTCATACCAGGTCGTCGTCACCGGTGCCCCAGGTGCTGAGTGCACTCTGTCCCTCACAAAGGTACTATTAGTATGTACTGTAGTATGCTGTGTATTGGAGATGTGAGGGGGGGGGGGGAGTGTCACGTCAGTGTGAATTCTATCATCCTTGTTATGATACCCATATCGGGGGGATTGGTGAGTTTCTCTGCGTCTCCAGCCCAACAGGAAGCATCTCTGTAGCACTGTGTGTTCTCACCCCCAGGAGCCCATCGTATGGACCCCTGCTCCCAAGGGCATCCTTAGAGGTGAGATGCTACACCCTTATCTTCCAGTCTTGTTTCTGCAGAAAGGGTTGATAATTCATCATAATTTCTGTCTAACTTCAGACCCTGTCGTCACTCCCGTCACTGATAGTGAGGGTGAGATCCAGGGCAACGAGGACCTTGGGACTGACAACACATGGGTAGTGTACGCCGACACTGACGCTGCCACTGTGACCTCTGTGCAGATTGGCATCCACTCTGACGTCGACCCCACAGACTCCCTCTCCCTCTTCGTCGCTCACTGGGACAGCGAGACTAGTTCTCTCTCCCAGGATAAGGAGATCTACGCCGACTTTGCCGCCGATGGTACCTCTGACCCTGAGTATGTGCTGACCTTCGACTATGCCGAGGACCCTGCCACTGCCATCAACTGCTGGTACATGCAGTTTGTGGTGCACGAGGAGGAGGAGACTGCCTCTGATGCCGATGCCCCCACTGGATTCACTGCCACCTACACCTCCTACTACTACAATTCTGAGGTGGAGTACGATGTGGAGGGTGCCTATGGCACAGTTACCAACGGCAACTACTACAACAACGAGAGAGACAACTGGGTGATCACAAGGTGTGCATAGTATAGTGTGTATATATACTCGTCGAGTTGATCTGATGCCAGAGACCATGCCACCTCTGGCTCCCTCATCTGCACTGGTGCCACTGGGGGTGAGACTGATACCCTCACCATTGCCACTGGTCTCTGTGACGGCATGGACGTGACCCCTGACGCCAATGAGGTCACTGTCCTCTCTGGTGCCATCTCCATGGACGACAGCCTCGTGGTTGACTTCACCCCCGAGACCACCAACTGCTTCTCCCTCCTCTGGGAGACTGACGATGACTGTATCGGAGCTGGAGGGTTCACCTGTGACTACACGGTAGCCTCTGCTATGACCACTCTCCACACGGATGGGGTCGACTTCTCCAGTGAGAGGTATGTGTGTATGAGGATGTGTCATGCTCTTGTAGTGTTATGTATACTGGTACACTCCCCAACTCCTGGATTATGCATGATTTTGGATACTGATACACCCTCACTCCCAGGTACGAGCCCTATGCCCTGGACACCTACATCATCGGCACTGAGCTCACCAACGACCTCATCTTTGACGTCTCCATCACTGGTGCCATTGCCGACACCGCTGTCCTCAAGGTCTACTCTGGAGTGTGCAAGGGGGAGACCCCTGTAGGCGAGGGCACCCTCCTGGATACTGTGGCTGGTGGTGCCATCGACGTGTCAGAGAGTGTGATCCTGTCTACCGGTGATGACGGTGCCACTGCCTGTGTCTACTTCACTCTAGACACCCAGAAGGAGGCTGGCACTGTCTCTGACGAGGGAGTGGAGGAGGAGGCCTTCACCTGCACATACAGCACACAGAAGGTGGAGACCCAGACATGGATCACCGAGATGGGACCCAACACCTTCACCAACACCCGCTACCTCTCCACCCAGGACGACACCTTCATCGTCTTCCCTGACACCCCCGTGGCCTCTGTCGCCCTCTCTGTTGATGTGACTGCAATGGCTGACACTGACTCTCTCTCCCTCTCTGTCGCACACTGTGCTGGGGGGAACATGCTGGTGCTACCCGGCAAGGCCCTCGATGTCGACTTTGGCTCTGACATCCTCCTCACCCTTGACGTTGATGGCACTGATGACAGCCTCAACTGCTGGGTGCTTGAGTTTGTGACCGACGGTGCAGATGCCACTGACCCTGACGCTAAGGTGTTCTCCGCCATATACACATGCACTGAGTACACTGCCACCGATGACGTCATCGTGCTGGTGGAGGACTCTGGTGATATCGACCCTGCCTACTACAACAGCCAGAGCACCGAGTGGGTTGTGACAAGCGATGCTATGGCTGGCGCTCAGCTCACCTGCCAGGGCACCCCTGCTGACGGAGATGTATTCTCTGTGCACGTTGGTACCTGTGTCGATGATGTCTACACCCCAGGCACTGAGGTTGTGGCCGTCGAGGGCGTCTACGACGTTGCCTTCGCCGCCCCCCACGACAGCACCAACTGCTTCATTGTGGACTGGACTACCAACGCTGACTACCTCGGTGGAGACATGGTGACATGCGAGTACACTGTGACAAAGGCCGCTGAGAGCAGCGCCCTGTTCACCGACCTCTCCGGCACTGTGGTGCTTGGTGACTATGTCCCCTACATGACATCTACCTACATCATGGCACCCAACATGGACACAGAGGACGCCACCGTCGGTGTCACTGGCACCATTGACGCCACTGCCTCTCTATCTCTCTACCAGGGCATGTGCTCTGCTGAGGGTGTCGTCCAGGGCGATGGAGTCCTCATCTCTGACGCTGCCAGTGGTGACATTGACATTGAGACCACCACTGTGACCTATACCCTTGACGAGACTGGGGCCACCTTCCCCTGCATGTATATTGTGCTTGAGACGGCTGCCGAGGCCACCGATGGCTCCGCCTTCTCCTGCACATACTCCTTCGACAAGTCGCTCAAGCACTGGACCACCGCGATGTCTGGCACTCTCACCAACACTCGTTACGAGCCTACCGCCACTGACTACTACATCGTGGCCCCTGACACAACCGTCGCCTCTGTCTCTCTCTCTGTTGACGTGACTGCCATGGGAGATGAGGACCTCCTCTCTCTCTATGCCGGACACTGTGATGATGGCACCCTTGTGTCCATGAAGCAGCTCATGGTTGACTTCTCATCCGACATCATTGTCACACTCGACGTGGCTGATGTCACTGACCTCGGTAGCCTCAACTGCTGGCTGCTTGAGTTTGACACTAATGGCGCCACCGTCCCTGAGGGCGAGACCGACCACCAGGCCTTCTCTGCTGATTACACCTGCGTTGCATACACTGCCGATGGAGACGATGACCAGGTTATCCTCACCGACGCTACTGGCACCGTTACCCCCACCAACTACTACAACGACCAGCACAACGAGTGGGTTGTGACAAGCGATGCCATGGCCGGAGCTAGTGTGACATGCACAGGCGCCGCTGGTCCTGGCGATACTATGACTGTGTGGACTGGTGTGTATGACGGAGAGGCATACGCTAAGGGCACATCCGTTGACGCAGTCGATGGTGTTTACACCATTGCCTTCGCTGACGTCCATGATGCCACTAACGCCTTCTCCCTGGTGTGGGACACTGACAGTGACTGCCTTGGAGGAGACCTTGTCACATGCGAGTACACCCTGACCGCATCTGGCGAGGCCAAGTACCACTACACCGAGACTGCTGGTACCTTCGACTCTGAGCGCTACGTTGAGTACATGAAGGACACCTACATCATCAGCCCCAACATGGACGCTGACTCTGCCTCTATTGCTGTCACCGGTACCATCGATGATAGCGCCACTCTCTCTCTCTATGCTGGAGTGTGCATGGACAACGAGGTTGTGGGTGACGGCACTCTTGTCGGTGATGCCATCGGTATGAGCACCGTGATCAACTTTGAGGTTGATGTTGCTGGCCTTCCCTGCCTCTACCTTGTGCTTGAGACTGAGGCCGACTCCACTGATGACATGGGATTCACCTGCACCTACGCCTTTGACCCCTACTCCACCACCACCTGGTACTCTGACATGACCCGCACCATCTCTAACTCGCGTTACGAGGAGAGGATCGACGACCTCTATGTGGTCTTCCCTGAGCCTGCCGTCGTCTCCTCTGTCTCTCTCTCTGTCGATGCCTCTGCTCTTGTGGAGGGTGTGGACACACTTTCTCTCTATGTTGCCCACTGTGCCGATGCCGGTGTCACTGGAGAGAAGGCCCTTGATGTCGACTTCGCCTCTGACATCATGCTGACTCTCGATGTTGATGGGGCTGATACTAGCTTGAACTGCTGGTACCTCGAGTTCACAACAGTCGGCGCCGACGTCACTGACCCCAAGAGCTTCTCTGCCACCTACACCTGCACCGAGTACTTCCCCACTGTCCCCATCGCGTACCTCTCTGCAGTTGCTGGCACTATTGAGCTTGATTACTCCAACAACCAGCACAGCCAGTGGGTTGTCACCGCTGACGTGGCCTCTGCCGAGGTCACCTGCTATGGCACACCCGCCGCTGGTGATGCCCTCACTGTCTTCGCTGGTGTGTACGATGGAGTCACCCCCTCCACTGCTACCAAGGGAGACGAGGTGACTGCTGTCGAGGGAGTCTACACGATTGACTTTGCCGCCCCCCACGCCAACACCAACTGCTTCTTTGTCGACTGGGTCACTGGAAGTGAGTACCTTGGAGAGGCTGTGACATGTGAGTACACTGTGACTCCCTCTGTTGAGGCTGAGTACACCATCACTGACGTCACCTCCACCTTTGCCTCTGAGCGCTATGTTGCCTTCATGGACGACACCTACGTCATCAGACCCAAGCTTGACTCTGATGCCGCCACTGTCTCAGTATCTGGCACTCTCGACGTTGACGCCACCCTCTCTGTCTACCAGGGAGTGTGGGACGGGGAGACTGTCACCGACGGTGTGCAGATCTACACAGTCACTGGAGGTGATATCGACCTGGAGGAGACTGAGGTCACCTTCACCGTTGTTGCTGAGGGACTCTCCCCCTGCCTCTACCTCACCCTCGAGACCAACGCTGCTATCACTGAGGGCATGGACTTCTCTTGCACCTACGCCTTTGAGGCCTATGCCTCCCAGTCCTGGACAGAGGAGCCCGAGGGCCAGCTAGTCTCTGCTCGCTACGAGCCCAGACAGGACGACACCTACGTCGTGAGTGCCGGTGCTGATGTCACATCTGTCACTGTCACCATGACCTCTGTCGACATTGACGAGGCCACCGACGCCCTCTCTCTCTACGTCGCACACTGCGGCACCAAGGAGGAGGCCGCCGTGTCCAACCCCACCCTCATCAGTGAGCAGGTGGTGTCTGGAGGTGTCACTACCCTCACCTTTGACTACGGTAGTGAGGCCGAGGACAGCATCAACTGCTGGTACATGGAGTTTGTCACGGAGGCCTCTGCCGCTACTGGCAAGGGCTTCACTGTGGACTATGTGTCCAAGACCTATGTCCCCACCGACGATGTCGTGTACATTGACACCAGCGACGCTGTCTCTGGCACCATCACCAACATCAACTACTACAACGACCAGCACAACCAGTGGGTCCTGACCAACACCAACCCGATGATGGCTGCCACAGTTCTCTCCCTCTCTGGACTCAACGGGGATAACAGCGATCACCTCTCCATCTACAAGGCCACCTGCGAGGAGGGAGAGGACCCTGCGGTAGGCGACCTCGTCTACACCTACAACGGTTCCTTCGATGTGACGGTGACTGCTGGGTTCGATGAGTACTACCACTACGACCCCTCCAACTGCGTTGTCCTCCACTGGGACACCGACTCTGACAGCATCGGCGCAGAGGACTTCAACTGTGACTACACGGTTACCCCCCTCAAGCAGACCACCTACACCACCACCGCCCAGACTGGCAGGGTGACTTCTGCGAGATTTGTGCCCTACATGCAGGACACATACGTCATCAGCCCCAACCTTGATGCCGACTCTGCCTCTGTCTCTCTCTCTGGAGACATTGGCTTCGACGGTGCCGATCTCGCACTCTACCAGGGTGTGTGCATGGATGGAGAGGTGGTGGGTGAGGGCACTGTCCTCGCCGAGTGGGAGTTCGGTACGGCTATTTCATACACCAAGGATATCCTCTTTGAAGTGGACCCAGCCGGCCTTCCTTGCCTGTACATAGTACTCGAGACTATGGCCGGTGCCACTGAGGGCTCCTTTGCTTTCGAGTACTCCTTTGAGGCCTATGAGACCGCTGTCTGGTACTCTGACATGGCCCGCACTATCTCTAACTCGCGTTACGAGGAGAGACAGGATGACAAGTACGTTGTCTTCCCTGAGCCTGCTGTTGTCTCCTCCGTTTCTCTCACTGTGGATACCTCTGCCATGAACCCCGAGACTGACAGCCTCTCCCTCTACGTGGCTCACTGTGCTGCTGCTGATGTCACCAACGCTGAGGCCCTCGAGGTAGACTTCATCTCTGAGGTTGTGATCACCCTTGACGTTGATGGTGCCGATACTAGCATGAACTGCTGGTACCTCGAGTTCACCACTGACGGTGCTGATGTCACTGACCCCCTTGCCAAGGCATTCACTGCTGAGTACGCCTGTGAGCAGTACTACCCCACTGTGCCCCTCGTCACTCTCACCGAGGCCACTGGCACCATCACCCCCTCCACATACCACAACGACCAGCACATCGAGTGGGTTGTGACAAGTGACGCCATGGCCCACTTCGAGCTGTCCTGCACTGGCATGTTTGGCGAGGGCGATGTCCTCACAGCCTACATGGCAGACTACATTGACGGGGCTGTTCAGAACGAGGTGCTTGCCACCACTTTCACCCCCGATGATAGGGATGTGATGTGCGCCCGCACCTTTGAGGCCTACGTTGATACCAACTGCTTCACAGTGCACTGGGACACTAACACTGACTACCTCGGCGGTGACAAGTTCACCTGTGAGTACGTTGTTCAGCCCTATGTGGAGGAGACCTACTCATACGTCGAGGAGGCTGGTACCATCACCCAGGAGCGCTACATCGAGTACGCCAAGGACACCTACCTTCTGGTACCTGATGTGGACACTGATGCTGTGAGCGTCACTCTCTCTGGCACCATCGACACCACTGCCACTCTCTCTCTCTACCAGGGTGTGTGCGATGATGGCGAGGTTGTGGGTGAGGGCACTCTGATTGACACCTCCTCTGGTGACATTGACGTGTCACACAACATCCAGTTCCACGAGGCTGGGGTCTGCGTGTGGGCCACTCTCGAGACCGAGCTCATCACTGAGGACGGTATGGGTTTCTCCATCGAGTACGTCTTTGAGTCATTCTCCACCACCACCTGGATCTCTGAGATGACCGGCTCTGTCTCTAACTCGCGTTACGAGGAGAGGCAGGATGACATCTTTGTTATCTTCCCCGAGGCCACCATTGCCTCAGTCTCTCTCTCTGTCGATGTATCTGCCATGGACGCTGAGACCGACTCCCTCACCCTCTCTGTCGCTCACTGTGACGGACAGGTCAAGACCCTTGGCAAGCCTCTAGTGGTTGACTTCACCTCTGACATCACCCTCACCCTCGACGTTGAGGGGGCTGACGAGAGCCTCAACTGCTGGACTCTGCAGTTTGTGACTGACGGTGCAGATGTCACCGACCCCACCGCTGTTGCATTCACTGCTGACTACACCTGCAATGAGTACACACCCACTGACGATGTGATTACTCTGACCGACGTGCACGGCACCATCACCCCCACCAACTACTTCAACAACCAGCACAAGGAGTGGGTTGTGACAAGCGACGCCATGGCTGCCACCACTTTCGGATGCACTGGACTCTCTGGAGAGGGAGATACCGTGTCCATTTACACCTCTGAGAGCGAGGAGCCTGTGTGGACAGACAGTGGAGACATTGACTTTGAGGGCCTCATTGCCGGCTTTGCCCTCTACCAGCCCTCCAACTCTGTCTCTCTCCACTGGGACACCAACTCTGACTACCTCGGAGCAGAGGGTGTGACATGTGACTACACGGTCACAGAGTACACCACAGAGACCCTGTATTCCGACACTCTTGTCGATTCCATGGTCTCTGCCAGATACGAGTCCTACATCCTGGACACATACGTCATGGCACCAGATGCCAACGTTGACGAGGGCACCTTCACCATCACTGGAACCATCTCCACCGATGCCGTGTTCAAGGTCTACCAGGGTCTGTTCGACCCCAAGGCCCACACCATCGTCGGAAAGGGCACCCTCCTCTACACCTCTGATGCCGGTGAGATTGACTTCAGCGACAGTGTCCCCATGGACGCCCCAAGCGACGAGGGCAGGCGCTGTGTCTACATGACTCTCCAGACTGCTCTCGTGGGTGACGACACCACAGGCCTCGGCTTCCAGTGCGACTATGTCTTTGAGACATTCTCCTCCACTCAGTGGATCACTGATGCCGCTCGTGTTTTTACTAACACGCGTTACGAGGAGAGGCAGGACGACACATACGTTGTGTTCCCAGCTGACCCCGTCGCCTCTGTCAGCATTACAATCGACGCCTCTGGCATCGATCAGACCACCGACAGCCTATCTCTCTTTGTCGCACACTGCGAGGACGGCGCCATGTCCAAGGGCCACTTCATCGCCTCTGAGTTCACCGATGAGCCCATTGTACTCACCCTCGACGTCGATGGCGGAGAGGACTCCCGTAACTGCTGGGCCCTCGAGTTTGAGACTGAGGGCTCTGCCGCCACCGGCACTGGCTTCACCGCCACCTACGCCTCCTCCATGTACACTGCCAGTCCCGCCATTATCACTGTGACTGAGGACTCCGGTAAATTTGACCATGAGAGCTACTACAACAACCAGTCCCAGGTGTGGGTCATCACCAACGACGCCATGGCCCTTGCCAGCGTCAAGGTCATGGGAGACACTGGTGATAACGATGTAGTTTCCCTCTACTCCGCCTCCTGGGACGGAACCACCCTCTCCGACGAGGTCCTGATGTGGTCTGGAAGTGGCAAGGATCTCATGCCCTCTGTCGACTTCTCCTTTGACGCAATGGTCCCCACCAACGCTGTCTCAGTGCACTTTGACACCAACGGAGACTACCTTGGAGACGTTGGATTCATTGTTGAATACACTGTCACTCCCTACACGGAGGAGACCTACCTCCACACTGAGGTTGTCACTGAATTTGTCAACGAGCGCTACGAGGCCTACGCGATCGACACCTACGTCATGAACCCCAGCCTCGACAACATTGACGCGATGCACGTTGCCGTGACTGGTACCATCGCCCCCACTGACACCATCACTGTCTTCAGCGGTCTGTGCCTTGACGACGTGGTTGTCGATGCCGGTACAGTTGTCGCCACTCAGACTGGAGAGGAGGCTCTTGCCATCTCTGCCGATCTCTTCCTCGACCCCCCTGACGTGCCCCCCACCTTCGGCACCCAGTGCATGTACGTTGTGCTTGAGGTCCCCCACGACGTCAACAACCCCGAGGACATGCACTTCGAGGTCACCTACGCGATGGAGTCCTACTCCACCACTGTCTGGTTCGATGACCTCGCCGGTACCTTCTCCAACACCAGATACGAGGAGAGGCAGCAGGACAGCTTTGTCGTCCACCCTGATACCGATGGAATGCTGGCCTCTGCCACTGTCACCATTGTCACAGACATTGACGCCACCACAGACTCTGTCGGCTTCTACGTTGCACACTGCGACGTGACTGACGAGGGTGTGCAGACTGTCTCCAGCCGCAAGTTCCTCACCAACGAGTTCACCGCTGACCCCGTGTACCTCAGCCTCGACCTTGAGGACGAGGAGTCCAACCGCAACTGCTGGCTGATCCAGTTCTCCACCCAAGACTCCGCCCACCTCGGGACAGGATTCACCGCCACCTACGAGTCTCAGCTCTACGTTGACGAGGAGCCTGTTATCCACATGACCGATGCTGCTGGTACCGTCTCCCCCACCAACTACTACAACAACCAGAGCAGCGAGTGGATTGTGACCGGAGACGCCATGGCCAACGTGCAGCTCACATGCACCGGTGTGACACACGCTGATGATGTCATTGAGGTCTACAGTGGAACATGGGACGGAACCGATGCTACCGAGAGGAAGCTCGAGTGGTCCTACAGCGGAGTGATTGGCGAGCGCCGCGGAACCTTCGAGATTGAGTTCTACGCCTACGAGCCCTCTAACTGCTTCACAGTCCACTTTGACACCAACGGAGACTACATCGGCGACGCTGGCTTCTCATGCGAGTACTCGACCTCTTCCTACACTAAGGCCACCAACTCTTTCACAGACGAGGTTGACAGCTTCGACACCTACCGCTACGAGTCCTACATTGAGGACACGTACCTGATGTACACTGACAACATGGAGGCTCTGTCTGCTGGAATCACTGTCACTGGAACACTCTCAGACACCGCCATGGTGATGCTGTACTCAGGTACACATTCTCTCTCTCTCTCTCTCTCTTCCTACCTCTCTTACTCACAGGCCTTTGTGCTACTGGGTCAGTAATCTCCCGCGGTGAGCTGGTTGATACCGTGGCCGGTGGAGCTGTCGACATTGCCCAGAGCTTCAGCTTCCCTGCTCTTGAGAGTGCAGACTCTGGCTACACCTGCCTCATCCTAGTGCTGGACACCAAGGCTGAGTCTGATGACGTCACTGGCATGGGTCTCTCTGTCGACTACTACATCCAGTCATACGCCACTGAGACATGGATGGATGCCGCTTCTGGCTCCATCTCCAACTCTAGGTAACTTCATTTATATATATATATGCTATGTGTTTGCTATGTATAGTACTGACCCTCCAGGTACATCCACGAGCAGGATGACCTGTGGATCGTGTACCCAGACCTTGCCATGGCCTCCGCATCCCTCTCCATCTATGCCACTGACATTGACGCCACAGACTCCCTCACAGTCTCTGTCGCCCACTGCGAGGACGGTGCTGTTACCCTCGCCCAGCCCCTAGTTGTTGACTTCACCTCTGACGTTGTCCTCACCCTTGACGTTGAGGGAGCTGACGAGAGCCTCAACTGCTGGACCCTCGAGTTTGTCACTGTGCAGTCCGCTGCCGCTGGCATGGGCTTCTCCTGTGACTACACGATGGCTGCCTACACCCCCACCGATGACATGACTGTGCTAGCTGATGCCTCTGGTGTCATTGCCAACTCTGACTACTACAACAACGAGTCCAAGGGGTGGGCTGTGATGTCCTCTCAGACAATGGCATCTGCTACAGTGTCATGCACTGGATCCATCAAGGAGGGAGACACCCTCTCTCTCTACACGGCTGTGTGCGATGGACAGACCATCGTGGATGGACAGCAGATCTGGAGCGGCACTGGCGGCCTCGACGTTGTCAACTCTCTCTCCTTCCCCGAGTTTGACAACTCCAACTGCTTCACCATGCACTTTGAGACCGACGGAGATTACCTCGGAGACGCTGGCTTCTCATGCGAGTACGACACCACTGTGTACACCTCGGCCACCTACCTTCACTCTGACGACACTGGCTCCTTCTCCTCTGAGCGGTACGTGCCCTACATGCACGACACCTATGTGATGGACACCACACACACTGAGGCCACCTCTGCTGAGATCACTCTTACTGGCACCATCTCCGAGACTGCCACTCTGTCCCTCTACACTGGCATGTGCGTTGGTGAGTTTGTCCAGCCAGACGGCACCCTCGTCCAGACAGTCTCTGGCGGCGATGTCCTCATCGCTGAGACCTTCTCCTTCGATGCCCCCGAGACTGACACCACCCCCACCCCCTGCATGTACTACACGATACAGACGGCCGAGGAGGATACCCCCTCCGACATGTCTGTCCAGTGTGACTACGTGATTGAGCCCTACGCCACAACCACCCTCATCACATCCATGTCCGGTACAGTCACCAACGACCGCTACCTCTTTGCCCAGGACGACGTCTATGTCATGAACCCAGCCCAGACCCTAGCTGCTGTGCACGTCTCTATCACCTCATACCTCTCTGGGTCTGATGAGGTGCTGTTCTATGTCGGTCACTGCGGCACAGGCGCCACCGTCACCAACACCCTCCTCATGGATGTGCAGAGTGACTTCACCCTCGCATTCGACGCTGATAGCGAGGCTGAGGACAGCATCAACTGCTGGTACATCGAGTTTGTGACTGAGGACTCCCCCGCCACCGGAACCGGGTTCTCAATCGAGTACGACTCTGTCGAGTACGTCGAGACCCCCGATGTCGTGACTCTCACCGACGCCACCGGCACCATCAGCATTGATGGCGACTACTACAACAACATGAACAAGTCCTGGATCGTCAAGGGTGACAGCCTCGGCCACGCTACCGTCACTCTTAGCGGTGTGACTGGCGGCTCTGAGGATACTCTCATTGTCTCCCAGGCCGTTTGCGAGGGAGACGATGTCTCTGACAAGTTCATCGAGTACTTTACCTACGGTGTCATTGCCGAGCACACCTTCGAGTTCACCTTCCACCAGTACGCCGAGACCAACTGCTTCACTGTCGACTTTGTCACTGACGGAGACTGCCTCGGAGGCTCTGGCTTCACCCTGGACTACAAGACTGCCGACTACAGCACTGATCTGACAGAGCTCACTGCCGCGTCTGACAACTTCAGCCCCAGATACATCTCCTACATGCAGGACAGATACGTCATGAACCCAAGCATCTCCAACCCAGATGCCGCCGGCTTCAAGTGCACTGGTACCATTGGCACTTCCGATGAGGCTACCTTCAGCCTCTACACTGGATGGTGCGAGGACAGCACTGTCGTGGGTGAGAGCGTGCTTGTCACAACCCAGTCTGGTGCCCTGGACATCAACGAGTCCATCAACTACGACGTGCCCTCTGCCAGGCCCACAGCTGACGCTATGAACTGCATGTATGTTGACATCGAGACCATGGCTGATGTGGGTGACAACGTTGCCAACATGCAGTGCTCATACTACATGGAGTCCTACGACACCACCACCACCGTCGTGGACATGGCAGGTCAGTATAGTCTTACTCTCTATATCTTATCGCGTAGTATGCAATTCTGACGTCCAGGCACACTCACCAACGAGCGCTACCTGTCTAGACAGTACGACACCTGGATCATGGCACCCGTTGCCACTAACGGCGTTGCCTCTGTCTCTGCCTCCTTCTCTCTCGACATGGACCTCGACCACGGCGACTCCCTATCTCTCTTCAGCGGCCACTACAACGCTGCCACCGGAGCCTTCACCATGGGCCGCACCATTGCCGCTGACGTAGAGGCTACCACCTACGAGTTGACTATGGACATAAACGCCGAGGAGGCTGACACCACCGCCGCCAACTGTTGGTACCTGGTGTTTGTCACAGACAGCGCAGAGCACGTGGGATCTGGATTCACAGCCACATACGAGTCACACGAGTACATCCCAGGTGAGGATATTCTACTACTATACAAAGACGGTAAACTAGTATGTTGTATAGAGAGTGTAGATTTTCTGTTCTAGTTCCTCTGACCCCAGGCGATAACATTGTCACTCTGACCGATCCCACCGGTGTCATCTCCAACGTCAACTACTACAACGACCAGCACAACGAGTGGATCGTGACAAGCGATATTGGAATGGCCAGCGCCCACATTGTGTGCACAGGTACACACACTCTCTCTCTCTCTCGTACTGGATATCTTCATTGTAAGTGTATGTGTTTCATCTCACTCTAGGTTCTTCCCCCATCAGAGGCGGAGACTACCTCACTGTGGCATCTGCCAGCTGCACAGGCGGCAAGGTACATATACTTGCATATATTCAATACATATGCGTACATCTCAGTGCTGATGTTTATATTACAATATATTTAATTCTCACCTTAAGGTTGACTACGAGAACCCTGGTTCTGTCCAGTGGGTTGGCGACCTTGACCAGTCTCTGGACATTGTCTTTGACGAGTTTGTCGACTCCAACTGCTTCACTCTCCACTGGGACACCAACTCTGACGGAGTGGGTGCCGAGGGATTCTCCTGTCAGTACGAGGCCACTGCCTTCAGCATGGTTGATCACGCCATTGTCGGACCATCTGGCACTGTCTTCAATGACAGGTACATCCCCTTCATGGACGATAGATACGCCGTGGAGGTGGACAGCATGAAGACTGCCGAGCTCACCTGCACTGGCTCCATTGACGAGACCGACTCCTACCTCAACCTCTTCTACGGTGCCTGCGACCCTTCCACCGGTGCCATCGTTAGCGTTGCAGACAGCAAGGTCGAGAGCGTCACTGGCAGCATCGACTTCAGTGCCACTATGGAGTTTGACAAGAGCGACGATGAGCACGCCCAGCCCTGTTTCATCCTCGAGCTCACCACTGATGGAAACGTCAGCAACCGCGGATCCGAGTTCTCTTGCCACTACACGACCACCATCAGGCACTCCTTCTGGTACTACCTACTCATCGTGTACATTGTCTTGTCCTTCCTCGCTATCCTAGCCGTTGCCATCGTCATCATTGGCGGCATCACACCCCCTGGCACTGGCCCTGGCACATCTGGCTACATGGCCATTGCCGGAGGTGACGCCCCTGCCGCCCCCGAGGACCCTGCGGCTCTCGAGGAGGGAGAGAGCAAGGGGGAGAAGGTGGAGGGAGTCCACGTCCCCGAGAGAGAGAGAGAGCACGTCGAGACACCCGAGGGCTCCGAGGGGGCCGAGCCTGCCTTTGGGTTTGTCCACACCTCTGAGCCAGTCATCGCTAGACCCATGAGTGAGGGTGAGGGTGAGGAGGCTGATGAGACTGCTCCTCTTATCAAGGATGAGTGAGGTGTATGTAGGCTGTAGTTTATACTATAGGCTTACGCATAGTGATGTCTAGTCCAAGAGTGCACGGGGGCTATAGTCTTACACGTTGTATCAGTGTATAGTCTAGCCCTCGCTGTGCTTCTAGCATACAGTTTGAATTGATACTTTCGTAGTCGCGTTTTGGCTACAATCTAGAATAGATATGGATATTACTTAGTAATATACTTAGTAATATGAAGTTATATCTGGTTGCTCTATTCATGTGAATGTCCTTGATATTGAGTCTCGAGTCTTTATACTATATTTCCGTGTTCTACTCCCCTGGTGACGCTCTGTGCCTCCTTCTCAGTGCCAGTGCAGGGGGGATGATCCCCCACCTCATACCGGAGTGGGGGTACACCAGAGAGGGGTCCAGGTAGTGCAGCATAGGTTTGCACTCTCTGACAGCGAGAGAGGGGGAGAACATACCATCACTTGAGCTGAATGGTTGTGTCCTCAGCATAGCAACATCACCTGTGATAGGTATCGAATTCGAGTATGAAGAGTATCATTCCAAAGTACCTGTCCGAAACCCATAATATATGATAATTATATATGTAAATAGTTATCTCCCCCCCCCCCCCCCCCCCCCCCCCCCCCCCCCCCCCCCCCCCCCCCC
>BDIP01000471.1:0-12509 GCA_003568945.1 Kipferlia bialata
GAGTATCCCTCTCAGTAGCAAGAGTATCCCTCTCAGTAGCAAGAGTATCCCTCTCGGCGGTCAATGTCTTCTTGGCCCGTGCCAGAGTGTTCCACTCAAGTGTCAGAGTCTCAGTGACACCCACCAGCGTGTCTCTCTCTGCCGTAAGGGAGTCTCTCTCACCCGTCAGACCCTGCCTTTCCACCAGGAGGCTGTCCCTCTCGGCCGTCAGAGCCTCGCTGGCACCCCTCAGCGTGTCTCTCTCCTCTGTCAGGCTGTCTCTCTCCACCTTCACTCCCTCCCACTCTCCTATCAGGGTGACTCTGTCCCCGATGTAGGCATCTCTCTCTGCCGCTATCGAGTCCCTCTCCCCTATGAGTGCCTCCTTCTCCTCCCTCAGCGTGTCTCTGTCCTTCTTGAGGGTGTTCCTCTCTTCAGCCAGGATGTATCTCTCCACCCGCAGCACATCCCTCTCCCCGGTCAGCGTCTCTCTCTCCTTCTTCCAGGCGGCCCTGTCCCTATCAATGCTCTCCACACTGGCGGCAAGGGTGTCTCTCTCCTGTAGCAGACCTGCGCTCTCAGCCCTCAGAGCCAGTCTCTCTTGCACCAGAGAGTCTCTCTCCACCACCAGGCCGTCCCTCTCCTTCACCAGCTCTGTGTTGCAATATCTCAGTGCACTCCTCTCCTCTGCCAGCATGTACTTGGCCCTCCTTAGAGAGTCCCTCTCAGTGGCAGCCTGGTCACGCTGCTCAATGATGGTGGCCCTCTCACCTGCTAGACTGTCTCTCTCCTCTCGCAGGACATCACGCTCACGAGTTACATCAAGACCCTCCTGCCGCATGGTCTCTCTCTCTCCCAGCAGAGCCTCTCTCTCCTCCGCAAGGGAGTCTCTCTGCTCCACGGCAGTGTCTCTCTCGGCCGTTAGCTGTACGGCCTGCTGGGTCAGAGACACCTTGGCCTCTGCCAGACAGTCTCTCTCGGCAGTGAGTGAGTCTCTCTCCCTCACCAGGGTGTCCCTCTCCCCACTCACACTCTCCACCTGTGACTGCAGGGTATCTCTCTCCTTGACAATCACGGCACTGCCTCCCATCAGAGAGTCCCTCTCACTGGCCAGGGCGTCTCTCTCCTCAGCCAGCGTGTCTCTCTCTGTCTCTAGAGTCTGCCTGACCCCAAGCAGGGTGTCTCTCTCCTCCGCTAGGCTGTCCCTCTCCACCTTGAGGGCTCTGACAGCAGCCACCGACTCACTCATCAGAGAGGGTGCCCCTCCCTCCTGCTCCTCGTGTATGGTCTCAGGCACCCCCTTGCCCCGTCTCAGTGTGAACTGGGAGAAGGGTCTGGAGGCCTCACCCATAGACCCAACTGTGATGGACATGCGTCGGGTGGGTGTCTTGCCCAGGCTGCGTCTCCTGCCTCTGTTGGCTGCACTGTTGGGGTTGGTGGGGGTGTCTGTGCCGCTACCTAGTCCTATGGAGAGGGGTGCAGGGGTGCCTCCGTCCAGCTCTGCCAGCTCCAGTCTCTCAGGTGACACCTCAGCAGTGACTGCCCCCGATGCAGTGGAGTGTCTGGGGATGGCAGCCTCTGTCTCTGCCTCTGTCTGAGCCTGGTGCACCCTCAGGTTACCGACACTCATGCGCCTGGACATTCCCTTGCCAGAGGTGGGTCTGGTGGTCTTGGCATGCACCTGGGACTGTGCGTGCTGGGGGAAGGCCATGGCTGCCACGGCCCTGGAGTGACTCGAGGCGTCTGTGGCAGTGCGTGCCCCCTGTCTGACCATGCTGCTGGAGATGGACAGCTCCCTCTGCATCTCCCGCTCCAGCTCTCTCTCCTTCTGCTGGGTCTGGAGGTGGGTCTCCAGCAGGGCCTTCTCCTGTAGCTGAGATAGGGCCTCACGGACCTAGGGGTGAGGAAGGGCATGAGAATATATATATAGGACAGAGGATAAGCCACACTCCCCCTACCCCTGTGAGCCACGGGTTGATCTGGGACACGCTGGGTGGCTGCATGACTGCCACTGGCACTGTGCTAGACCTGAATGCCCCCTTGACAGAGTGTGTCATGGCCACCACCATGTGGTCCAGAGTGCGGTGCAGGGAGTAGTACTCAGTGCGGGAGGCATCGTATCTGAGGGTCAGAACAGAGCCACATACGCGCTCATGACGGTGTCTATACATTAATACATATATAAGAGTGCACATCCCCCCACCTGTCCTCTCCCCGCATTAGTATATATCCAACCATGAATATACTATATGTACTATTATACAGTGTATATAATCCCCCCACCTGTCCTTCTCCCTGGCGAGTGCCTCACTCATGTCCTGCACTGCCCTCTCTCCCTTCTCCACACCCTGTCTGGCAGTCTCAAGGGCATCCGTCAGAGACACATTCTCCTGGGGGGTGAGGGGGAGAGAGAGAGTGAGAGGGTACACACTCTCCATGGGGTGAGGATATGTGGAAATGAAAGATGCATCCACGCACCTGAGTGAGCCTCTCCGCCTCTGCCTTCCAGTGCTGGGTGTCCAGTATCAATGCCTCCTCTGCCGCAGAGGGGGAGGGGGACACGGGGGTGCTGCCCCCTGACCCTGACCCTGTGCCCCTCTCACTGTCAGAGGCAGGCAGACCCTTATTGGCCATCTGGGCCAGGGCCTCCTCTCTCTCCTTCTGCCTCTGCTTCCTGGGATGTCAGGGGGATAGTGGGAATGGGAGTGAGACTATATACATGTATAGTTAAGTGTGTATACCCACCTGTCTGCCTCCCTGGCCTGCTGTGTCATCTTGACTCTCTCTCTCTCTCTCTCTCCATATATATATATATACTCATATGTATATATATGTGTGTGAGTGTATACCTGTCTGCCTCCCTGGCCTGCTGTGTCATCTTGACTCCCTCTCTCTCTCTCTCCATATACATATATATATGTGTGTGGGTGGGTGGGTGGGTGTATACCTGTCTGCCTCCCTGGCCTGCTGTGTCATCTTCAAAGTGGCAGACATCAGCATCGACTTCGACTTGTGTCGCTGCGTCTCCTTGCTGTGTGTCTCAATACTACGCTGGAGAGTACGGGCGAGACGCTCCTTGGACTGGTGTCAGACTATACTTCCTTCTATACTCATATATACACCCACAAACATACGTTGAGCTGCGCCCTGACCTCCTATCCACTATATATATACATACCTTGATACATACAATATATAAATCTATACTAACACACCTTGAGCTGTGCCCTCACTTCTTCCATGTCCTTGGTCAGTCTGCCTATCTGCACCCGGTACTTGTCCACAGCCTCAGCAGCATAGCCCTGGGCGTGAGGGAGAATACATATATAGGTATATACAATACCTATATTAATATAGGAGTATATAGCATATATATATATATAGATCAGTACAATGGAACACAGTGCTTGTCCCCCGTACCTGATCTCTCTCCATGCCCGCTATGGTTGCCTTCTGCTCCATGCACTCCCTGTCCCTGTCCTCATACAGCTGGCTGTACTTCCTGGGGGGTTAGAGGCTGACCGTCTCTATACCAAAAGTATATATTTGTTTGAGGCTGACCGTCTCTATACACAAAAGTATATATTTGTTATATCAGTATACACATATACATACCGTGTCTCTGCCCATGCCCTCTTGGTGGCATCCTCCACAGCTGCATCCAGCTCCTAGGGGTGAGAGTGGCATATGGTGACTATATTGTATACACACAGATAGACAGAGCCCAATACGTATTCAACTCTGCCTATGGTGCATCGAACTGCTGATTATGATATATACTAGTAGACTACCCCACCTGCTCGTGCTGCTCCCTCAGCCTCCTGGCCTCTCTCTGTGCCTGTTGCTGACAGGCCATGCGCACCTCCTCCTCTCTCTCCTCCAGGGCCTGCTGCATGTCTCTGCTGTCAACACGATCAGACCTAGGGTAAGTATCAGTATCAGTATCAATACTGTCAACACGGCCATGGCTGGGGGTGAGGATGGACAGAGAGGGGGAGAGGGGTATAGTGGGAGAGTTGGTATAGTGTGCCCACCTCCAGTCACCATCTGCTGGTGCAGGCCCACCTAGGTTGGCAACACTGGCCCTGGGAGTAAGGATATATATGTGTTACAATGTATCAAACAAGTATCATATGTGATCACACTGCCACCCCCACCTCATCTGTGCGTAGTGTCCTGATCTCCCGAGGGTGCCCTTGGAGGGTGTGTATGTGTCCTCCAGATAGTCTCTGTTCATGGACGCACCATCATCCCCCTCTCTCTCTCCCTCCTGCCCCATCCCCCTCTCTCCCTCCGACCCCTCGTAGTTGTTCTGCTGATACACCGCCTCCTTCAGCCTGTACAACAGGTCGAGTATTTCCTGGGGGTTAGGAGGGTATATATTAGTAACTAACTAATAGAATAGTATATATAGGTCATGGATCTCTCGGGGGTGAGGAAAAAGAGATGAAGAGTATATATCCGGTCACTAAGGCGAAGACCCATGGTCACACAGAGACATGCTACACTATGCCACATCCCCACCCACCTTCAGGTCCCCCCCTGCCACGAGGGCGGGCTCTGTCACCTCCAGCAGGTCTGGGCAGTATATCTCGAGCAGCAGGGCCAGGTTCTCTGCCCCCACCCGTGCCATCTCCCACTCATACTGCTCCACCCCTGGGCCAGACGCCACAGTGGGCTCTTCTGGCTCAGGCAACAGTCCCGCATCCAGCTGAGCAATGGCCTCCTCTGAGGGCTGGGGGAATATGGCCTCGAAGAGACTGTCGTAGAGGCTCCAGTGGGAGAACCCGTTGCAGAAGGTAACGGCATCAAGGGCTAGGGTGAGAGAGAGAGAGAGAGAGAGGGGGGGGGGGGGATATTGCACTGATATTGGGGTAGATATCACATCATACAAATACATGGGTATGTGGGTATGGGAGGGAGACAACACATATACACCATTATGTGCCAACACACACCTGGGATTGGCTGATCTGGGAACACCTCGTTGAACCACTGCGTCATATCGGCAATGGCGGCAGATGTATCCATCTCCTCTCCCATCTGGCTGTTGTCCGAGGCCTCCCCCTCACTGCCCGGACAGGCAGTGAAGGAGCCCCAGGGGGGGTTACCCCCCACCACACCGCTATTCATCAGGCCGGTCTCCTCGCCAAACCCCGCATCCTCCCCCTCCCTGTCCGTCAGATACTGGGGGTCACTGTCCTCTCTGAGCATGCACCCCGTATCTATGCACACAGGGTCTGGGCTAGACCTCCTCTAGGTGCCAAAGATAGAGTCCCTCCAGTCAGTCTGTGTAGATCCCCTCTTCCTAGTGCCCCGAGGCAGGTGTCACCACTCTGTCTCTGAGTGGTGAGACTGGGTCTGAACACGCACAGTCTGCGGCAGACCTCAGGCAATGCACACTGACTCACAGAGCGGGGCACAAGTCTGAGACTCTAAACCCTCAGACCGATGAACAAACAACAAACGACACCGAATAGATCTCGTTGGCACACGGTCAATGCCTTCCTCTCTACAGTATGTGCTGTATACCAAGTAAGGGCCTCGATCATCTGGGATGGTACCCTCTAATCCACTCTAGCTGAGCTGAGGCTGACCGTCTGTGTAGACCCTTATCTCTGCCTCTCTTTGGTTGGTATCACTGATACTCTCAGTGTTAGGTATATAGGCCATGGACGTCCAGGCTGTGCCGGAGTACCAGCACCTCCACCCCCTGGCCCTGCCCTCCTCCTTCTGCTTCCATGCCAGCTCCACATACCTCCAGTTGTCCAACAGGGTGGGTTCCCGGTCATATATAGTTTTGACATACATCAGTACCGGTATCGATATTACCGATTCTCACTCTTCAGGCCAGACGCGTGTCCTACTCCTCCCCAGCCGGTAGGGATGCACAGGCAGCCTCTCTCAAGAGCAACAGGGCCATTCCTGTCCAATGCGGCATGTACTACTTCGAGGTGTGATACTTGTCACTGCAGTATAGTATATACATATATAGGTAGATAGGTAGACGAGGAGTTGACTCTCACCCCTAGGCCACTATAGTAGAGGGTGGCATCAATGCCTACCTAGGAGTGGGACTGGTGCCCACAGATAGTACCACGTACCACTCAAGACTCCCAGGGTGGGACGCAGGTACCAAGAATGATTCTCTCTCTCTCTCTCTCTCTCTCTCTCTCTCTCTCTCCCACCCTCTCTCCCCCCCTTCTGACCCCAGGGTGCATTGGGTACCATGGGGATGATGGGTATCTGTTTGTGGGCAGTGGCACAGGGAGGGGGTATGGGCAGAGGTGAGTACAACCATACCACCCTCACGCTAGATCCGTAGCATGCAGTGTCTATACTTCCTCTTACCCCAGGTTTGGAATGGGTGACACTGTGGGTGTGCTAGTTGACTATCTGAGGGGGGATGTCATGTTCACAAGGAACGGGGTGGCACTAGGTACATTATAAGTGTCTCTATGACTTCTCATCTACACTCCCATATACATTCTTCTCTCTCTCTCTCTCCCACCCCTAGGCACTGCCTGCCGCATTCCCCAGAAGAACAGGGCAGGGGGTCTCCACCCGGCTGTAGGCATGAGATCGGAGGGGGCGGTGATTGAGGCAAACTTCGGCCAGAGACCATTTCAATTCCCATTCCGGTATGTACAGTATCATAGTATATTCACTGATCCCTGTAATGGTCTGCCTAACTCTCCAGTGACCACGTGTCCTCTGCTGCTAGTGCCTGGGCCTTGCGCACCCTGCGCCCTGCCCCTCCCTCTGCCATACCCTGTGGGGTGGTCAGAGACCATGTGGGAGTCACGGCAAGGTGACATCGTGTAGTGTATGAATATAGGTATGTGGTATATAGTGTGCCACTCACTCCTCAGGGCCCTGACCCTGGGTGCCCTGTCCTCCACATCTGGGGTGCCAGGGCCATCGGTGCAGGTGGGGGTGCATGTAGGGATGGGAGTAGTGGTATATGTCATATGTGTATGGTTACGCACATGATCATATATACTATATATTTGACCTGACCCCCAGGGTGCCACAATCGAGGCCTCCATAGCAGACAGACAGCAGGTCATGGCAGCATGCTCCGAGGGAGACGTGGAGGGGGCCAGGGAGATGGGTACGGCACACATTGCATGTCACTCATGTTCATGAATGCATGTTACCTATCTACCCCTCTGACCCCTAGGTGCCGGGTCCTCTGCTTTGTACCGTCTAGCCTTTGTGGAGGCCCTTGCTGCTGGCAGGAGTGACGAGGCAGTGTCAGTCGCAGTGAGGCACCTGGCCGCAGCCCCTCCCTCCCCTCCCCTCCTGTCCCTCCTAGGCCTACTGGGTATGCCCCAACAGGAGGCACGGGTGGAGGCACAGGCCAGGTATCAGTGGATGGGTAGATAGACCCACACATATACATGTATGTGTGCATATACCTACCTGACCCCAGGGTGGCCGAGCTCCGAGTGGCAACCAGCGCTGCAGTCAATGCAGACGCACTGGCAGCAATCAGGTATGGGATATATATACACAGTATAACCCCCCCCCCCCCCCCCGTGACCCCAGGTCTGGCCCTGCCTCCCACCTGACCGGTCTCCTCTGTCACACCCTGTCTCTGCTGCAGGGGGGGCTGGCCCCTGACTCAGACATCAGGAGCCCTGTGGTGGGGATGCTGGCCCAGCTGTTCCACGGCATGAGGGAGAGAGAGGGGGACAGAGACACGCCTCACACAGCCATGGACACTGACTTCTGAATACAGCATCTGTCACATGCAATAGATAGACAGTGTAGCTGAAAACGTCTGCGTTTATTCTATTCTATGATACAATGCGGGTCCCTCACTTCTGGGACTTGCCTCCAAAGAGGCCTAGGAAGCCACCCTTCTTCTGTTTCTTCTCCTTGACGGGTCTCCTACCGCAGCTGAGTAGACCGCCCTTCTTGGCGGTGGGTGCCACTATAGGCTCCCCGGCCTCTTCGTAGACCTCTCCCTCATACTCATCCTGACCCTCGGGCTCAGCCTCATACACTGCAGCTGGGGCCTCCTGGGCCACAACCTCCTCTCTCTCTCTCTGCTGCTGCTGGGGGTGGGGCACAGGGCGGGAGGGGGCGGTGTTGGACGTCTTGCCCCTGGCCACCTTGGCCATGCTGCCAGGCCTTCTGTTGCCCCTAGTACCCAGGGGGGACAGGGGGGGCAGGGGGCTGGTGGTGGTGGGGGAGGGTCCCTTGGGCACTGCCCTAGCCCTCTGGTCCTGGGCGTGTGTCTGGACGGGGGGCTTGTACACAGGGCTCCTGATGGTGGTGGGGTGGGGGGCCTGCAGACCGGACCCGTCATACACGTATGTGGACACGGTGTGGGTGCTATCCCCCAGGGCACTGAGGCCGAGCAGGGCGTTGTGCTGCTCGAGACTCCTGTTGGCCTCGGCCTGCTCCCTCTCCTTCCTCTTCTGCCGCCTCTGCTTGGCCACCAGCCTCAGGTTGTACTCGCTGAAGGAGACACCCTCTGGCAGCACAAGGCCTGTGGGGGACCGGGGCTTGGGGGAGGAGGAGGTGGTGGAGGGGGAGGTGGCCGTGGGGGAGTGGTTGACTGGGAGGGGGGAGGGCTCGACCACATAGCGGGAGGGGGTGGGGGATGGGACAGAGGGGTCCAGCTCGAGGGCCTCTCCCTCGGTGCACTCCTCATCCTCACTCTCCGTGCCCTCATAGAGGTTGGCCTCGGCATCCCTGAGGACAGCCAGAGCAGCCTCGTCCCTCGCCCTCTCTCTCTCCCTCTCGGCCTGCTGGGCCTCCCACAGCTCTCTCTCCCTCTGCCTCTCTGCCTCCCTCTCTGCCTCTGTCGGTGTGTCTCTGTGGTAGTACACAACCTCCTCGGCCTCCTCTGTCTCCACCTCAGGCACTGGCACCTGCTCCACAGTCTCAGCCTCAACCTCAACCTCAGCAACCACAGCGACTGGCTCTGCCTCTGCAACCACTGTCTCTACCACTGTCTCTGACTCTGTCTGTGTGTGGGGGAGGATGCCTGCCTCGGTGAGGGTATCCACCACAACCTCAACCACAGTCTCCTTCTCTGCCTCAGGCTCTGCCTCAGGCTCTGCCTCAGGCTCTACCTCACACTCGTATGCGCGGGCTCCCTCTCCCTCTGACACCGCAGGGGGTGGTAGGTCTGCTGTCTCTCCCACTGTGAATGCAACGACAGAGGCCTCGGGCTCCAGGGGGGACACCCTATCACTGGAAACAAGGGGGGGCAGGACCATGGTGGAGACAGTGGGGGTAGAGACAGGGGCAGGGGCAGGGGCAGGGGCAGGCTCCTCCTCAGGGGCCACCTCGGCCTCAGCCTCCGCCTCAGCCTCTACAGGGACAGGCACAGGCTCAGCCTCCACGGCAGCCTCTGCCTCCTCGCCCTCCCCGTCCATCTCTGCCTCCAGCTCAGCCTCGATGGCAGCCTCTATCCGCCTGAACTCCTCGGCCTCAGCAGCCTGGGCAGCGGCCTCGTCCACATAGGTGGGCACGGGTGTAGGCTCTACCTCACACACAGGTAGAGCCTCGGGGACTGGCTCAACAGCAACAGTCTCCTCAGCAACAGTCTCGGACGCAGTCTCAGCCTCCTCCACAGGCAGTGCCTCCTCAGACTGAGGGGTCTCGATCACCTCTGCCTCTGCCTCAGGGGTAGGGGTGGGCACTGCCTCGGCCTCAGCTTCCCTCTCCTCCACCATCACCTCCTCCTCCTCCTCCTCCTCCTTCTCTGCCACAACCACCTCAGCCACCTCAACCACAGGCACATGCACTGCAGGCACAGCCTCTGGGACTGCCAGGGTAACAGCCACCACAGTCTCCTGTGCCTGTGCCTCTGGGGCGGGTGTCTCCTCCTCCACAAACTCAGACTCCGTCTCATGCACACTGGACGACTCCTCCTCCTGGGGCTGTGGCTCTGGCTCTGGCTCAGACTCCTCCAGGGCACTGAGGCAGGTGATGGGTACAATAGAGGGCTGGGTCTCAGGCTCCTCGGCCTCAGCCTCAGCATGGGTCTCTGTCTCCCCAAAGGTGGGAAGGTCAGCCTCCTCCTCCTTCTCCTCTTGGCCAGGGACACATGCCTCATAAACATCAGACACAGCCTCTGCCACAGGCTCAGGCTCTGCCCTCTCTACTGGCACTACCTCACTCTCAGTCTCAGTCTCTGCTACTGTCTCTGTCACAGGCTCCTCCACAGCGGGTGCCTGCTCAATCTCCACCTCCACCACCTCCCTCACAGTCTCAGCTGGGGTGGGTGTGGGGGACACGGGGATGGCCACGGCCCTGGTCTTCTGGGGGGAGTCCCTCACGGCACCAGCCCTTGCCTTGTGGGGGGTGTGCCTGCTGCGCCTGACCACCTTGGCGGGCTTGGCAGGAGACGCCTTCCTGGGGCGCAGAGGCCCGTCGCTCCACCCCTGCACTGCCAGTCCAGCGATCTTGACCTTCTTCCTACCACCTGGGCTGGACACAGACACCGAGAGATATCTGGCCAGACGGGCAGAGGGGACGGGGACTGCAACCACTCCGCCATCAGGGACCTGGGGTTAGGAACAGGGGAACGGGGGATCAGACATATACAATGATGTAGATATACAGACGGAAAGATAGACTGAGAGGGGTGAAAACTTGAGAGACTTGAGTGAGAATTACATGGGTTAATGCACAGCGAAATCTGGCCCTCACCTCTCCCTCCTTGACCACCTTGGCCACGAGCAGGCTGAACCCAAATGCTGGGTCACTGGAGACTGCCACCTTGATGGTGCCCACCCCTCCCCTCTGCTCCAGGTCCTCAGGGAACCGGATCAGCACCTCAGCAGTGGGCAGAAGGTTGTCAGTCATCATCTTGGGGTCGCGCAGACGAATCACAGCAGTCGCTGGAGGTGAGAGACAAATAGAGCACAACACCCATGACTCCATGGTGACAGGATACTACTACTTCAGCTTGACAAGAGACAGAAGACAGAACAGGCATTGAAAGCTCACAAACCTGATCCACTGTGGGTAGTCCAGACCTCGGTCCCATAGATGCTAGAAGCGGCAACTTCAATCTTGGCTGACGCATGAGCGGCCTTCTGCTGCTCTAGCCTCTTCTTAGAGAGGAAAAGAGGCACAACAGCCTGAGCATTGCTCCCTGAGGCCGTCACAATGCTAAGGGCCAGATTGTGGCACTCAGGTGCTTGCTCCGACATTTTGAAGACGCGTTAATGCAACAAGCACAAAGAGGGGCACGTGGAAGCGCTTGTGAAGCAGTAGTCCTATGCTCATTGTTGTCAGCTCTAAATCCAGTCTACACCCTTTTGTCTTTTTGGCCGAGAACGACTGGGTCAAGTTGACTCGATTATGTTGAGTCCACTCACTCATTCAATGTGAACGTATTCCACTGGAAAGACCGACATATTCTCATCCTTACCACCACAACAACGAATTTAAAGAACACAAGGACATTATCAGCAAAAGAAATCCACAAGAAACACATCTCTCTCCTTAGACTCAGGAGAGTGCAACACAGTAACTCCGACCCATCCAGGCATAGGGGGCCTATAGGAAGTGGATGCCTGCCTCCCTCAGGGCCATCATGGTGGACAGGAGCTCCTCAACCTGGGGTCAGGGGGGGTGGAACACATAGTGCACATACATCTAACTAACACACTCCATGCACCCACCTTCATGTGTCCACTGCGGCAGAGAGTGATGGTCTTTGCCTCGAGTGTCTGGGTGACAATCTCCTTGATCCTGTCCTTGACAGCTGCGTTGGATGGTAGCTCAGCCAGGGTGGCCAGGACGCTCTTGTTCTTGAAGATGGCACCCAGGGTCCTGTGCTTCCTGTTGAAGACAGTCTTGACAAAGGAGTCCCACTCGTTCACATCCAGGTTGGGCCGGGGGGGGAGGGGCTCCAGCATGATGACACTAGAGTCAACCTGGAGTCAGGGGGGGGTACGTATAGAGATTGGTATTGGAAGATTTGTCAGGAATCATCGTGCAATCTTGTTGAATGCCCTCACTGCATGTGACACTGTCATGTACCTTGGGGGGAGGCCTGAAGCTGTTCCTGGACACCTTGAGCAGGTGCTGGGTCTTGGCCAGCATCTGGGTGTTGACGGAGATGCGGGAGTACTGGTCATCGCCTGGGGTCAAGGGAGTAGAATAGATAGTATCTAGAATACACACTATAATACATATGACACCCACCTGGCTGGGCACAGAGGCCCTGTGCGAACTCCTTCTGGAACATGAGGACACTGCGCCTCCAGCCGCCAATCTCTAGGAGCCTGAGGGTAGAGAGAGGCAAAGAGTCGAAGAGTGACCTATACATATAGACATCCAAACATGGACAAGCTGACGTAGAGACTATAGTATGACCCTGATACCTGAACACAATGGCACTGGAGATGTTGTATGGGCAGTTACTGATGCACATGTTGAAGGGGGGCACCTCCTGCTTGAGGAAGTTGCCCTGCACAATGGTCAGCTTCCTGGGGGTGGGAGAGGAACGGGAGAAGGCGGGGGGGGGGGGGGGGGGGGCCACAGAAAGAGAATTA
>BDIP01000472.1:0-15785 GCA_003568945.1 Kipferlia bialata
GGGGGGGGGGGGGGGGGGGGGGGGGGGGGGGGGGGGGGGGGGGGGGGGGGTACCAACGGCATACGCACACACACATCTATATATATTAATATATCTAAGTAACATATGTACAGGGACACCATCTTGAGGTTGAGGATAGCAGTTCTTGCATTGTAGGCTTCATCTCATTATCTATATCAGATACACATGAACTTGTGGCACACAAGACCACAAAGAGGACTCATACGACCACACATACATACATATTATCAATACTAATACCAGGTAAATGGGAATATGTTGCTAACCTTGGCTTCAGCTCGATTCCCTGCTGTGATAGAGAGAGCCTTGAGAAATGAAAGGCTGAATGATATGTGTTTTTGCCTATAAGGGTGTAGAATATGAAGTGTGCAAGATGTCTCTACTCCTGTCACAGTGTGCTCAGTCAGACGACTGCTGTGCTTACTGTCTGTCATGTATATATAGAACAGTATATACAAACGAGTAACAACGACGACACAACACACCCAGAGGTCTCAACATACACCCCCATAAGCCGATCAATCTATTGGTGCAATCAATGGAGCATATAATAATCGAACCAATGGCAAATTAACACTGCTATTCTAGGAAGGACTATGAAACTATAAAAACAAGTGAATGAAGACTATCAATTCACTATCAAAGGTTGCGTTGCTAAGAGTACTATATAACAACGACGGCGAAACTCTCTCACAGTGTCTAGTGACTAGAGCGTGTGCACACCTCCTCCACCGGTCCAAGTGTCTCCACCACCTCCACCTCCATATCCTCTGAGGCTATATCCACTGGAAGAAGGGACTCTACACTACCCTTCTCTCCCTCTCCCTCTGTCTCTGTCTGTTGGTGCTTCTCCCTCCTCTGTCTCCAGCAGTTGATGAGCGAGACTACAATGCTGAATGCAACAACTAGGACCAGGCTGACATACAGGATGTCCCTTCTGGCAAGGGCGGCCCAGGAGGTCCTAGGAGTAAGATTACGTAATACCATGAGAAAATTCTGCATGTATACTTGTACGTAGATACAGAATATTCAAAGAGGCCTGAATGTGAGATAACCCTCGTCGGACGTATACATAAGTGTGGAGTATAGGAATGAAGTATGGAGACAATGATTAAGTCGAATACGTACTTGTGGTAGAACCCCTGTATGCTCCTCTCCCCCTGGATCATGCCCTGGCCTGGGGGTCAGTCACAAGAAGTACTCATCGGTTACATAGAGTATGGACTAGAATACATATCCAAGTGTCAACCTCCTTCACATGCTATTGTGAGACCAAGCCCCACTGTATAAGTCTCATTACTATACCTGCCAGAAGTGTCAGGAAGTATTCCTCGGTTGTGTAGTAGCTGATGTAGGACTGCCTGCTGAGGAATGTCTCTATGCTCAGGACAGGCTCAGAGACAGACTTGGATACTGTACTGTCTGTACTGTCTGTACTGTCTGTACTGTCTGTACTGTCTGTAATATCTGCACTGTCTGTACTGTCTGTACTGTCTGTATCAAGTGTCAGTCTGAACACCCTGGCCCCAGAGTGCACGGCACGGTACGAGGAGAAGTCGGTCTTGCCAGCTGGGTTTGAGAGAGGTATTGGTGGATATATAGTGACACTATTACAATATGTATAACATTTATGTATATCAATAGGAGGAGAAGTCAGTCTTGCCAGCTTGGGGTTAGGTACTGAGGGATAGGGATAGGGGAAAAACAATTATAGTTACTCTTCTGATAATATTCTACTATAAACAGCAGTGCATATACTAGTAACATATGTGTATGTATTGGATCCATACTCACCGTAGCAGAGGGACACTGGCCTGTCAGCACTGTCAGGTTGCACAGCCAGGGTGGTCTCCAGACAGTAGTTGTTGAGGTGGTCTGGGGTGAGAGACATTGTGGTATATGTACATACAGAGAGAGGGTGAGTAACCTGTAGATGTGGATGAGATGGTCTCTGGGAGACAGGTGAATAGCGGGTGAAAACGGCACTGAGAGAGAGAGAGAGACATGTTTTTGGCATGTGACGTACCATGTCCCACACTGAGTACCCATGCATTGCCCATGGCATCTAGCAGGGCATCAAGCACATCTAGAGGTGAGGGATACATACACATACATACAAATGTGTATATATAGTCACAGAGAGAGAGAGAGATTCATCCAGCGGGGCACACTGGAGAGAGTATCGGATGGCCATACAGGCATCATTCTCACGTACCATTCTCCTTGGACGACCAGCACACATCCTCGCCCATCTTGCCATAGAACCTGAGATGAGGGACTTCGAAGACGAAATGAAGTGGATATGTGTGAGCACATAACGTAGAGTATATATCACGAATCACGTACGCTGTCTCTGTGTCATCGTCTGGTGTCCACTGGGCGGTGGGGACTGACGTGAGACAAACACAAATGTAATGTAGTACTACCACTCCTATGACTATCTACAGGGTCCATCATGCTTAGAGTACACAGTAAGTATATATATATATATATATATAGTATCCACGTACTGTGCATGAAGCCCATGCTGGGTGGTATGGCCCCACTGACTGGGTCTGTGTAGGTGGATATGACATCACGCACCCAGGACACCTGAGAGGTGAGAGAGATGTGTGCCTGGAATTGACTTTGATATTGTATCACCTATATATATAAATATATATATGTATATGACATCTCGAACCAGGAGACCTAGTGGAGAAGAGAGAGCCACGGAATATACAGAGTATCTATACATAGGCCAACTACACATGGGACCTGTGTATGCTCCAGACACCCCCATCTGGTAGCCTCTCCCTCGCACCAGTAGGAGTGGGTGTCGAAGGCCCAGACAAGGGCACCCACGGAGTCTGGGGTTAGTATATAAAGAAAACTATTGAATATACATCTCTATCTCTAAACATATTTTGTCGTAAGTAGAAAATATTACTCTTGATATGATATATACAGCCACTCACACTGTTTGAGATGAGTATATATATAGATCATATATATACTAAAGAGACATACGTGTATATATACATATCTACTTGACCCTGCCTCTGTCATGATGGGTACACGCCCATCTCTCTCTCTCTCTTAGATCATATATATATACATGAAATATATATATAGTTACCCACCAGCCCCAGCCTCTGTCATGATGGGAGCCACATATTATCACCATCTCTCTCTCTCTCTCTCTCTCTCTCTCTACTTATATTTACATATCTATATCCATACCTGACCCTGCCTCTGTCATGATGGGCACCACATAGTCAGAGCCACGGCCCTGGGGGTGAGGGCGTGATCACAAAGCAGTATCTATGAAAAGACTATTGTGTATAAATGTAATATTAAAATGATCGCACCTCCGTACTGTCTGGTACTCCCATAGTCCCTAGGAACAGTGTCTCTGGGTCATCTCCTCCACACTCATCAAGCAGGGTCTGTAGCAGTTCCTCCCTTGCGTGAGGAGAGCTGAGTGTGGTATAAAACATTCAATATACACATAGTATATATCATACATACATACAATATAGTATATTCACATGCGGTACCTCCACGTGTATGGTATCTCCCCTGCTGCATCACCCCTGGCCTTGTCGGACTCGTGGTTGCCTAGGGGTTAAGAGGTTATACAAACATTCACATACATACTATAAATATATATACATATATATATATGTAGTGTGGTGCATATCGATAATGGAATATATATAAGGAACTCACCGAATGTGACCATGTATGGCAGTCCCAGCTCCTGTGTGACATACTGGCACACACGCACATGACCTGTCTTGCACTGGGGGTGAGGGGAAGCACCGTACATAAACAAGTGTATATAACAAATACACACACACACACATACACACACATACATATAGATAGATAGATAAAGAGAGATAGAGAAAGAGATACACAGAGAGCCCTATGTATAGATGCAGCTTAGTAAGCCAGAATGACTACCTGAGTGGTGGTGGACCCTGTGTACACGTCAAAAGAGAGGGATAGAGAGAGAGTAAGAGATACCGGCACATATATATTCATATCAACAATAGATACACAGTACCTGAGTGGTGGTGGACCCTGTGTACACATCCCCTGTCACCACAACCATGTCGGCATCATACATCTCAGCTGGGGGTGAGGGAGGATATCAATAATGAATATATATACATATATATATTTAGGGAGAGAGAGAGAGAGAGAGAGAGAGACGGAATAATAATGTCACCACAACCATGTCGGCGTCATACATCTCAGCTGAGAGTGAAGGATAGTATATATATCAGAGAGAGAGGATGGGGAGGGGAAGAGTAAGGATATACTATCATACATCTCAGCTGGGGGTGAGGGATTTATCATATTATGGACAGAGAGGGAGAGAGGGAAGGGCAGAATGGAAGAAGGGAGGATACTATAACCATTAGTGTCTCGCCATCATACACCCCATCTTGTAATATAGAGAGACAGAGAGAAGGGTGTCATTATAGAGTGCAGGTATTATTTGGAATGAGAGAGAGAGTTGGGGAGGCGAACGGGGTAAGGGGGGGGGGGGGGGAAAGGGGGGGGGGGGGGGGGGACTCTTCCAAGAAAAGAAAGAATGGGAGGGTGAGGAATACTTCAGATAAACAGAGAGAGATAGAGAGACATTGAGAGGTAACTGCACGGGGAGACACTGCTATACATATATACATATATATATATACCTGGGCTAGGGGGTGCATCTGGGGCACCAACACCTGGGGACATGCATGCCTCAGACACCTCTGGGGGGTGAGGGGAGGACGCGCACAGATATACACATTCCCCACTATATAACATGGATACAATACCTCTGCTGATGGGCTCTATGGGCATCTCCCCGTTCTTGACCGCCTCCTCCTGCTCTCTCTTCTCTCTCTCTGCCTCTCTGTCCCTCTCAATCTCAGCAGCTATCACCTGGTCCACTACTCCTAGAGTTAGAGGTACTATCAGTACTATTGATATATCCAATGTGTACTATGACATATAATGTGTACATGTCCCGCTCAATCTCAGCAGCTATCACCTGGTCAACAACGCCTGCAGCGTCAGTACTCTCATTAATAGCACTCTACATCCTAGACAAATGACTAATATATGGGAATATGAGTGTATACGTACCTGTCTCTGCCATCTCGAGGTATATACACTATGCTATTTATAGTGTGTATACTATGAACGCTATCATTTATATATACTAATATACTGTACCCTACCTGTCTCTGCCATCTCGATGTATGCCGGGTGTCTGACCACATCCCTCATGTCACCCTCAACCACGTTGGAGGGCCTGAGGGTTAGTAGCATTAAGGTATATGTATATGTAGCTATACTAGTGTACACATATCCATAGATTAGTGTGATATAGAAACATTTCCCTCATATCACCCTCTACCACATTGGAGGGCCTAGGATAAGGAATACATGTGACCACTCAAGACACAATATGTATAAATGTACTACTTGTATACCATACCTAGACTGCCTGCCCTTCTTGAGCACTGGCTTCGGTGCATGGGCAGGGGGCAGGGGTATATATATATATATATATATATATATGTATATATACAATATAAATATACACATATACCTTGACTGCCTGCCCTTCTTGAGCACTGGCTTGGGTGCATGGACAGGGGTATGTATATATATATATATATACTATACTAATGGTATACCTAGATTGTCTGCCCTTCTTGAGCACTGGCTTCGGTGCATGGGCAGGGGGCAGGGGGAGGTGGAGCCTCACCCAGTGCCTCTTGGACAGGAACACGGTCTCACGCACAAGGGACCTGGAGGTAAGGACTGAACATACATATACATGTATGTATATACACATAGTCACGCACAAGGAACCGGGAAGTTAGATATATGTTCAAATATGTATATATATATATATACCTTAACCTCTCTGGCTCTGCGTTGATCTCCTGCACTGTCTCTGTTCTGAGTGACACAGTGGGGGGTGCGGCAAGCATGTCAGGAGGGGGATCCAGGGACCTAGGGGTAAGGGAGAGAGGAAGGGGAAGAGAGTGAGGGGAGAGCATGTCGGGAGGTGGGTCCAGGGACCTGGGTTCTTCAAGCTATATGTACGACTATTCAATATACACACACCTTGCCCTCAGCAGCAGGCACCCGAGTGTCTCCATGGGCCAGTTGTGGTCACGGTCGGCCTGGGTCACCTGGGGGTGAGGGGGTGTAGATACATAGACACAATGAGTATACATAGTACTGTATACACATTCAGCACAATAGCACTCACCGCCCTATCATTATTGCAGTCATCAGTATATATATGCGTATATAGTTGTGTACATACCGCCCTGTCATTGTTGTAGTCGAATGTCCAGTGTGTATAGAAATACGAATCTCTATATTCATATATAATGTATATAGAATATATAATATATATAATGTATATATATTATACTACTAATACTCACCGCCCTGTCATTGTTGTAGTCGATGTCCAGAGGCACTGTGGGCAGAGTGACACCCAGCAGAAGGTGGGTGCACACATAGGACACAGCGTATCTGGCAGTAAGCATATATGTATATATACAATAGAGTATATATATATATATGTGTATATATATAGATATATATTCATATACAAGAGTGACACCCAGCAGAAGGTGGGTGCACACATAGGAGACAGCATATCTAGGGTGAGCATATATGTATATATTTATATATATACATCTGGATTGACCACATACCTGACACTCCCACAGTTGTGCCTGGCTACACAAGTACATGTGGAAGAGAGTGAGGGTACGAATATATGATGGAATACCATACATGACACTCCCACAGTAGTCTGGTTTAAATACAAATATTTTATATACCATACCTGACACTCCCACAGTTGTGCCTGGCCACATATGCTGCATACATGGACAGGAATGTGATGGGGGGCATGTGGCCTAGGAGGGCTAGGCACTGAGGTTAGAGTGAGACATATAGAGAGAGGGTAGAGAGAGAGAGAGAGAGGTGGGGGCCAAAGATGCTTATGTACTAAAGTGGTAGGTACAATGATACGCCTGATATATATATATTGGAATATTGACAAATACACTGCATACCTGGTATATGGGGTGCACTGAGAGTGCCCCCTTGATATATATGAATATTTATAAATATTTATATTAATTATAATATAATATACAATTACTACAATAGTTTACAAATAAATATATATAATTAGTATGCATAATACCTGGTATATGGGGTGCACTGAGAGTGCCCCCTTGAGGGCCAGGTCAAGGGCATGCTTCCTATCCTCTCCTTCTCCGTCTCCCTCTGTCTCAGTCTCCACACCAGGTGGTTCCATCAGGGAGGCATTGCTGCCAAACAGCACAGACAGAAGAGAGTCGTCACCTAGAGTAAGGTCCTGGGACTCCTCGCCCTCAGAGGCACTGGGGTGAGTGTATATAGATAGTAATATATATATACACACCACTCAATCGTTGACACATGTTGTGTATATGTAGATATACCTCTCCTCACCCTCAGAGGCACTGGGGTGAGTATAAATTGCAACACACTACTCAAATGTCCACATATATATAATAATACAAATACTAACGTGTGTGTGTGTAATAGTACAATACCTCTCCTCGTCCTCTGGCTGTATGAGCTGGGCACTGGGCACATGTATATATATACACAACAATATACAGTATGTATATATAGTAGTACCTCTCCTCATCCTCTGGCTGTATGAGCTGGGATGGGCTGAGTATGAGGGTGGGCAGAGGGAAGGGCCGGGTGGTCAGGTGCCGGAGGCCACGGACCTGGGGTGAGGGTACTGATACAAATATATCACTTATGTATAAATACATATATATACTCACCTCTGACACCAGGTGTAAGGTGCTGTTATGCAGTCTGACAACAAATTTTCAAATGTATATAAGACTTATATATACATATATGCATATACCTCTGACACCAGGTGTATGGTGCTGTTCTGCAGTCTGAGGAATGCAGCCAGCAGTGCATCATGGCCCCTCTTGGACTGACACATCATGGACTGGTCGCCCTATGATAAGTCTATCTATATTAATATGTAAATATATATATGTATGTATATATATATAGAGAGAGAGACACTCTTGGACTGGCACATCATGGACTGATCACCCTAATAATTGGGATATATACGTATACATATAAGACATCATGGACTGGTCGCCCTGAGGGTTAAGTATAAGAGTGATATGTATATGGGGGGGGGGGTAATACTGATTACGTAACTCAGAGATATGAGTAACTACCTGTGTCTTTGGCGCCTTCTGAGTCTTCTGCCCCTTCTTGGCCTTGCCACCCTTCTTGGGGGTGTTCTCGGTCTTGGCTGGGGTTAAGGATACATATAGTACAAATACACATATAGTATATATCCATATGCACCCACCCTTGGCTGCCTTGGGGTCGTTGAGTTCCATGATGCTCTTGTCCACCAGACGCTGCATGTACCTAAGGGGTGAGAGGGGCATATTCTATACAATCGTCAATGCATAGATGGATACATAGTACAAGGGTGAGTGTATGCATACTATGTACATTCGCTACATTCGCTACATTCGCTACATTCGCTACATTGAAGAATACAATAATATCCTCACAAACCTCTCGGCGCTGTCCCTCTCCTTGACAATCATGCGCACAGAGGCAATGCCCTGGGGGTCAGAACACTAAGAAATCAAACACATTACTATTAAGATACTAGGGTATACACACACACACATATATATATATATATCCTAGTAGGGTATGGGCACTGAGGAAATGCCCTGGGGGTCAGACCACTTAGAGCACCACTATATATATACACAACTATCGCTCTACCAAACCACCCTCTATATCAATCAACAAATGTATGAACTCACCGAGGCCAGCTTCCTGAGTCTCTTGAGGTATGGTAGAGCAGCATATATTCATCTGGATGTATATGTATATATGTATGCATATATATATATATCTACTCACCGAGGCCAGCTTCCTGAGTCTGTTGAGGTAGAGCAGTGCTGTCTGGGGCTTGGACAGCATGGAGAGAACACACTCCCGCTCGACATCGGGGAATCTAGGGTAAGAGGTAGAGTACATATATAGAGGGAGGGGGGCATGTAGAATAGAATAGAAAGAATGGAGAGGACACACTCCCTATGGACATCGGGGAACCTGATGGATAAGAGAGAGAGATTCATCAGTATAAAGGCACGACACACTCCCAAGTATATATAACATACCCTAGGATATCCCAGAGTCTCTTTATGGATGCCACTGTCCTGGCCAGTGGATACATTGTATATATGTATATAGTACATGTATATATATAGTATATACATACCCCAGTATGTCCCACAGTCTCTTGATGGATGCCACTGTTCTGGCCAAGGTATATATATTGTATATATATATATATATATAGAAGAGTATACATAGTATATACTATATACAGTGATATATATAAACACACCCTAATATGTCCCACAGTCTCTTGATGGATGCCACTGTCCTGGCGAGAGGTGAGACAGCACGCATCTGGAGGGTGCCACCCTGTCTGGAGCTAGAGGTTAGAGAGGTATATATATAAACAGAGACAGAGAACAACGGGTAATACATATGCAGGGTGAGAGTAACATGTATAGGGAGGGTACCACCCTGTCAGGAGCTGGGTCAGCATATTAATATATATATACTTGAGAGAGAGAGGGAGAGAGAATATGTCAAGAGATGGTCACCATACCTGGCCCTGGTTGCTCTGCCACTGACAGGTCTGTTGGCAGTGATATAATACCATATATATGAAAACTCTACATTATACTTTACATATACTATAATGTAATATACCTGGCCCTGGTTGCCCTCCCGCTGACAGGTCTGTTGGCAGTACGAGAACTGGCACGGGAGGTGGATCTGAATGGTGAATATATAGAGAGCACACACATATATATGTATATACATAGATATAGATCACCTGAATGGAGTTGTGACGTGGTCCCTGACCGATGACCCCACCAGCTGTGTGTCCTGTCTCTCTCTCTCCCCCTGCCGCTTCTGCTTGCCAGAGGCGTTGAGGGCACTGCGGGGGACGTGATAGTCTCTGAGGTGAGAAATAGATGAAAACTAGAGAGAGAGAGAGAGAGAGAGAGAGAGAGATACAGAGGCATTGAGGGCACTGCGGGGGACATGATAGTCCCTGATATTAGTTGCAGTATCATATATATATATATATATATATATATATATATATGTATACAGAGGCATTGAGGGCACTCCTAGGCACGTGGTAGTCCCTGAGGGTAGTTGCAGATATATACAAATATATATATGAATACATATGTATACAGAGGGTGTGTAGGTGTATATATATATACCCACCGTGTGTGCTTCATGCTGCCGCGAGGTCTGCCCCCTATATATACACATATATGATACACAATTAATGTATATATACCCTTACTAATCCCTGTACCTTGTGTGCTTCATGCTGCTGAGGGGTCTGGCCCCTGTCCCGGCCTGGGACCTGGCACCGGACCTGGTCCTGGACGAGGCACGGTCCCTGGGGTTAGTGTCAATGTATAGTATATACGTATGGAATAATACAGAAAGCGAACATCTGAAATATATAGAGACAGAGAGTTCTATGACCGAGGAGGCACGGTCCCTAAAGGTAAGTGTCAATGTATATTCATATATATATATAGAGAGAGAGAGAGAGAGAGAGAGAGAGATAGTACACTGCCCTGGTCCTGGAGGAGGCACGGTCCCTGGGGGTTAGACATGTATGTATACATGTTACCGATTATATATATATATATATATATATACCTAAACACTAGATCAGTAGCACAGGCCTAGTATGTATATATCGTGTACACTACCTCATAGTGAGTGATGCCGCCATGCTTGGCTTGACATTCCCTCTCTTGACAGGGGTATCAGTCACACCTCGGATGGGGACAGGGACATCGCCAATGCGCCTGGCATTGGGGATATAATAGAACAGAGATAGAGTGTGTGAGTGAGAGAGGGAGTCATTGAGAGAGAAAGAAGGGTACCAATGTCATCTTATCAACATGGATGCAAAACACAGGTCATAGGAGGGATACAGATACTGAGGAATGATATATAAAGACAGGGATGTGTCACTGACTTAGGAAGACTAGTATATGGGATATGTAGGGGTACGGTAAGGGGAAGAGACCCCCATGTAACAATGATACATGTGCTTGTTAAGTACAAATACATATCATCACATATTCACAAAGGCACTAAAGAATTGCACACAATAGGAAGTAGCTATGAATGTAGTCAGTGTGGAGTGTCATTGCACAGTACCCATACCTATCAAACACCAACAGAGATGCCGGAATGTCCACTGGCCCAGGCACAGCCTCCAGCTGGTCATGCACCTCTCTCTCCATCTCCCTCTCCCTCTCCCTCTCGGGTCCCACCAGCCCCAGGGGGTTGGGGTCGTGTGCCCTGCGTGCTGACCGGGTCCCTGGCCTCCCACTCCGGCCCCTCTCCCTCCTCTCTATGGCACCCACTCTCCCTCTGTCTCTCCTGGTGCCTCCCCTGGTCACGGGTCTGCCCCCACGTCCAGTGGAGGTACCAGTCGCACCAGAGCGTGTCCTAGGGCGCCCTCCCCGGCCCCTGCTTGCCTTCCTGCTGCTCCTGCTCCCCTTCCTGGCAAAGAAGTCGGCCAGGGCAGGGTCACGCTTGGGGTTGTACTGCACAAGCCGGTCAGTCACCTTGACAGAGTTGTCAAAGCCAGCCTCACGGGCCGCTATGGTGTCTATGTACGCCTCATAACTGCGGGCACGCGACATACGAGCGAAAAAGTGGCTCGGAAATGAAAGTGTGCTCACAGCTGTTCGGTAGGAACCTCTACCGCTACCAGTCGGTCAAAGACGACGATTAGCCCGCACTGGTGTGTTACCACGCAGAACTAGGCTCCCCTGACTCCGGTATGGCCTGAAAGGAAGGACCAAAATCTGATACTGAATTTATGAAATCGGACCCTTGCTGGTCTGCTTTTCCATTCACTCTCCCCCTCTCTCTCTCTCTCACTCTCTCTCACACACTATCCTTCCTCCTACTGACACTGGCGTCCTCACAAGTGCATAGGTGGAAGTGACATAAATGTGGTCTCCCTCTCACCCCAGGCATCCCTCACTGCACTGGAGTCCAAGCACGCCAGTCTCAATGAGAGGTATCACGCATGTGTATAATGTCATCAATGAGTGCACTCATATATGTATTCATTTGTATGTGTATTCACTCTAGTATTAGTATTTGTTTACCACATGCACCAAGATGGTTATGTGTATAGAAGGACATATAGTGTTACCCTTCTCTGTGTGGACTCCGGTGTCCTGTGTGAGACTTCATACTCTGCCACTCTTATATTTTATTGTACTGACCATAGATACTCTGGTGTCCTGTCTGAGCTGACTGGCAAGTACATGCTCTCATATACTTCTCTATAGACTCTATCTACGTTATATATATGTGTATATTCTCTACCTCTATCTTACCTCAGATACTCCGGTGTCCTGTCCGAGCTGACTGGCATGAGGGCAGAGTGGGACCAGAGGGAGAAGGAGGCACAGAGGTATGTACATATATATGTATATGTATATATAGTGATGTAGTATGTATAGTATTTATATATATATTTGTGTGGCATGATGGAGAAGGAGGCACAGAGGTATGTATCTATATGTATATATATATATAGAGAGAGAGAGAGAGGGAGAGAGAGAGAGATATGTAGTATGTATAGTATTAATATATATATATATATATATATATATATATGGCATGAGTGCATAGTGGGACCAGAGGGAGAGGGCACGGACTAACATAAATATACTGACCCCCAGCAATGCCCGTGCCCTCCAACAGCTCAAGAGGGAGAACGAGGATTTGAAGAAGAGGTATATATCAACATTACCTACACTATTAGTGCTAGATATTAAGTATATGTTATATTCGTACAGCATATCACATATTTGTCCTATGCATATTGTCTCACCGCAGGGTGGCTGATAGCAAGGAGTACACTCGCAAGCTACAGGCAAAGGTCCAGGGTGAGTGTTTGTGTGTATATTTTGTGCCAACAGAGTGGCATGACTCCCTCTCTTTCTCTCTATCCATATAGATAGATTGATACCCTAACCCCCTAGTCCGTGCCCAGCCGAAAGGCATGGCAGACATCTCTCTCCCTCTATTCCTCTCTCTCTCTATATATATATACATGTATATATAAATCACTAACCCCCTAGTCCGTGCCCAACACAGTGGCGTGGCAGACCTCTCTCTCTCTATTTGAATGTAGTGTTACGTATACATATGTATACTATGTATATGTTATATATATATATCACTAACCCCCTAGTCCGTGCCCAGCAGAGTGGCATGGCTGACCTCCTTGGCAAGATGCAGCAGCTGCAGAACGATAACCAGGTGGGGACAAGATAACACATCACAATGCTTGATATTTAGTGCTGGTCTGTCATATATTTCTTTTGCATATTACTATAACTACTATTTCTACTTTATATATTACACGATATACTGTGATATATACTCACCTCCATATACCCATCCTTAGGCCAAGGACGACATCCTGGAGTCACTCACTCGCATACTTCTCATTTAATTATAATATGATATATATAGTATTTTTCTACTATTATTCCTGACCCCTTGGCCAAGGACGACATCACTTGATATGTACGATATATTATTCATTCTTGTAATACCCGATTATTCCCGAGTTGTATATTCTAATGTCCAGGCCAAGGACGACATCATCCTGGACCTTTAGATACTGTTGTTATCACCCATATTTACTTCTTATTGTATGAATCACTTACCCCTAGGCCAAGGACGACATCATCCTCGAGGTGTAAGTATTATATGCTTGGCACTCAATTTCTATCATTATGTATATATATTATATTATATATATATATATATATATATATTATATATATTTATACTAATGTCCAGGCCAAGGACGACATCATTCTGGAGCAGGAGGACGAGGTGACAGACCTCAAGGCAGAGCTCACGGCACTGGCCAACGCACTTAGCAACACTGGTTAGTACATTTGTATATATATGGTTTCTATGTATATATATACACCTCAAGGCAGAGCTCACGGCACTGGCCAACGCTCTATCAAACACAGGTCAGTATATATATATATATATATATTTATATATATATGCATGTAGTTTCTATGTATATATATATGCCTCGAGGCAGAGCTCACGGCACTGGCCAACGCTCTTAGTAACACAGGTTAGCACACATTTCTCTCTCGCTCGCTCTCCGTCTCTCTTTCTCTATTGATTCGTCTTCTCACTCTTTTCAGAGGCCAATATGGGTCTCTCTGCCCCTCGGTCCCCCATGTCACCTTTCTCTCTATCTCTTTCTCTCTCTCTCCCAATATATATAGATAGATAGATGTCCAATGCCATACCTAACTCCGCAGAAGCTAACATGGGTCTCTCTGCCCCTAGATCCCCCATGTCCCCTGGGGCAGCCAGGCAGTATCTGGAGCAGAGTCTCCTTCACAAGTGAGTGTAATGAATGTATATATATATATTAGTATTTATATGTGTATATGTATATATATGAGTACATATCTATGTATGTCCACTGGGGCAGCCAGACAGTGTCTGGAGCAGAGTCTGCTGCACAAGTGAGTGTATTATATATATGCACACATTCATATGTATGTATGTGTGCATGTGTATATGTATGCATTCGTATACATTCTTGATACTCATCCCAGGCTCTCTGTTGCCAACCACTCTCTGGAGAGCATGCGTCTGCAGCTCACAGAGTCAGACAGACAGGTATATGCTCTTATATTCTCTCACATTATTATATGATATATACAAGTATACATATATATGTGTATATATGTCATATACATTCAGCTCGCAGAGTCAGACAGACAGGTGTGTGGATATAGATAGGTAGATAGATGTATTGATACTGACACTAATAGTAAATGAATACGAAGCTATCTCACCCCAGCTGGAGCAGTCCAAGAGCCGCTACCAGGCCATCAGGGCAGAGTTCCAGGTACATGGAGTGTCTCATTATTTATACATGTATATTATATATATATATATATGTACACTGTACATATATATATGTATATATATATATATATATGTGTGTATATATCTTCCAGGCAATCAGGGCAGAGTTCCAGGTATATATTTCAGTGTATATACAATTGTGTATAATGTGTATACAGTGATATATACACATTCCTACCCATCAGGACAATGCGGCTGACAGGGCCAAGGCCCAGTCCGAGAGGGACACAGCCATGTTCGATCTCAGGTATGTATATATATATATATATATATATATATCCTTTAGTTTCTTATAGTGGATAGCGGACTATATATGTATGCTGACACCAGCAATGCTCTGGAGGCTCTGGAGACCCTGGAGGCCGAGAGGGAGAGAGAGACTGCTGCCTGGGAGGAGGAGAGACAGGCTGAGAGGGAGGAGAGAGAGAGAGAGTTAGAGGAGGCCAGGCAGGAGAGAGAGGCAGAGGTAACGACCGCCATCTATATTGTGGAGTTCTATATAATCATTAACATGTAGATTGAGCAGCACTCCGAGCAGCGTCTGACTGATGCCGAGTCCCTGATCGCACAGGAGGAGGAGCTGGTGGCACTTAGAGCCAAGCTGGAGGTATATCAATGTATATTTT
>BDIP01000473.1:0-12265 GCA_003568945.1 Kipferlia bialata
TATACTACACAGTGCATACATACCATTCTTCTAATATGTGTATACCTGCGTCCACTGCGTTGTGCCACTCACTGGCCAGGGGGCCCTTAAGTAGGTCACCGATGTTCCTGGGTGTTAGATATCCACCATTTCGGTGCAATACAATGGTGATAGTGTATATCATTACTATCAATAGTGTACATGTAATGCAGGTGGGCCACTGAGGAGTGTACACCCAGCCCAGCATATACAGTCATACTTTAAATACTGTGACTGTGTAGGTATGTGTATATACCTTGCCCTCTTAAGCAACTCCACCACAGCCGAGTCTGCCCCATCTGCTGTGCATACATATAGTATACACACAATATATATACACTCATAGTGTATACTATATATACGTACCTGGCTCTCTTTAGCAATTCCACCACAGCCGAGTCTGCCCCGTCTGCTGTGCATCTACCCAGTCGGTCGGGCTCATCCTCAGTGGAGCCTAGGTATCAGGATACAACGCATATATACAAGTAGTCGTTTTGAATGAGTGTATTGATACAATCCAAAGAACATGAGTATGAGTGGCACTGTTTCGCTGACTTCAATACAAGTAGATAGATAGTCAAGAGTACATTATTATAATCATATACCTAGTAACGATGTGAGTATGAGTGGCTCTGCCTTGCTTGCTGCCAGTTCACTCAGCCACTGCTCAATGCCCTCAGAGACACCTGGGGGAGTCAGTCACTAATCTAATGAAAACAGTCACTAATATAATGATTACATTCGCTCAGAGACACCTGAGGGTCAGTCACTAATCTAATGGATATATATATAAATATATAGCGCCGCTAGCTAATTGATACTGACACCAATCTACTGGATTCTGACTTGGACCCATTGGGAACTAGACCAATTATAATGAGTGCGTTACGGATACCATCGTGTATTGTTACCTAGCCACACGTCAATGTCCAGTTCACTGGCATAGGTGGCCCCAGCAGGGCCATTCTGACAGGTAAGATAGTCTAGTACAGGAAACTCCATCAGCTAGCAAGAAGTGACATACCATAGGTGTGTATACCTCTGTACTACGGATAGCGCATATAAACATGTATATATATGAATGTCTCTGGGCGCGCATACCTCTGTGTGTGATACCGCAGCCACTGTGGTTGCCTCACTGCCCCTGACATTAAGGGTGTAGAGAGGGAATACAAAGGGTGTAGAGAGGAATATTGAGGCTATGCACAGAGAGGATGGACAAAGGTACATATACTAGTGTTGGAATGACCATAACAAGAGTTTAGATACCTATATATACATATACATATACCTAGATACATCTGAAAGTGTTGGTGGGAACTCCACTGTCTTCTGGTGGGCAGGGGCGGCCTGAGGTTAGTATATATACATAGAGAGAGAGAGAGAGAGATGGAGATGTAACTATATATATATATATAGAGAGAAAGGATACTGTCTTCTGGTGGGCAGGGGCGGCCTGGGGTCAGTGTATATGAATCTCCGTGTAGAGGAAGATAGAGAGGGAGAGAGAGGGATGCTCCAGTCTTCTGGTGGGCAGGCTTCATACAGGAAGACAGAGCGTATGTATCTAAGTAGTACCGTTGGAGACACGTGTGTACATAAATTCATGGATATATATATAATACATATGGAGAGAGATAGACAGAAATATAGATGGTACCTTTGCAGTTGGTGACACTTGGGTGGACACGGGGACTGGGGTGAGTATAGAACTAGAATCAATCTCTGTATTTGTAGTAAGTACGTTGGAATAATCATGATCCATCGGCATAATGTACAATTAATGGGTATAGTACCTGGCGTGATGCGTCTCTTGGCCCCTGGGGTGGCACTAGTGCTCAGCTGGCTCTGGGGGTCAGGTACATACAACCCTATACGTTGTGACTGTACATATAGTATACATGTAAATATCAATACCTTAAGATCCAACAGAGAAGCTCTGAGAGCACTAATATCATACATTAATATCCACAAATATTTGCAAAGTATCATATAAAATACCTGCACATGCAGTGGCCAGAAGGGGACAGGTCACATACATACACACGCATATATATATATATATATATATATATACGTATATATGTATATATATATAAGTATACTAATACCTGCACGTGTAGGAGTGATGCCCTGACCGTGGCCAGAAGGGGACAGGTCACATGGAGCAGAGTGGCCTCGCTACATGGTTAGCTAGATAGAGAGAGAGACAGAGAGAGAGAGAGAGAGAGAGAGCACAGGGTTATATAGAGGCAGGAGTAGAAAGAGATATCCACCCAGGTAATTCACCACACAATATCATTATATCTATATATACAAAGAGATATAGATAGGGATGGAGAGAAGGACACACTACCTAAACACCACGTTCTCACAGACCCTGGGCAGTGACACCCTGTTGACTAAAGGGTCTAGGTAGGCACGGTTGGTGTTTCTCTCATAGGCACTGAGGACGGAGCCTATTGGTCAGAGTAACTAATATATCAATACACGTACATATGTGAGACAGTCCCCGAGGCATAACAAGTCACCTTGCAAAGTACCCTTTCTTAATACATATCCTCATCGCAACAATATTGTGGTCTTAAACAAGTGATTGAATAAACACTCAAAATATATATTCATATCAAAAACAGATTCATATACTAAGCAACGTGAACCTGTGACATCTCTCTCTGAACTCATATTACTTTTGTACACGTATTCCACTATACATAATGTATACGTATATTTAAACAATTCTTGTACCTGTGACATCTCTCTTTGCACTGCTCCGTAAATTATTGATACCTAATGCTATACTTGCAGTAAGTATATATATACACTTAAAGTAAGTAAATATATACACTGATATTGTACCTGTGACATCTCTCTTGGCACTGCTCTGGCCTAGAAGGGAGGTGCCCAGGCCTGGTGTGAATACAATATACACATGAAAACTATATGCATATATATATAGAGAGAGAGAGAGAGGGAGAGAGAGGGAGACAGAGACAGACAGAGAGAGAGAGAGGTTGCAAAAGCAGGGAGGTGCCCAGGTCTGGCATTAGAGAGACACCAGTATTCATTAGTAGTAAATATACATATGTCTGCTGTGTAATGTTATATCTGTTAAACGAAGTACCTAGCCTAAGACTGTCAATCTCTGACAGTAGCACTGCATACTGGACCAGACAGGCACGGGAGGCACCCTGAAGTCATTGGATGGAGGTCATAAGATAAAGGATATGGAAATACTTACAGTTATGAGTACTACAACTCTTGAATATGTAACATATAGAGTGACACACAACATAAATACACATATATACTACTACACATATACCTCCTTTGGGTCTCTCATGTACTCTGACAGGGCACCCAATATATAAACGTGCTATATATATATATATATACATATATATATAAATACTGAATACAGATCATATATTTCACTGATACCTCCTTTGGGTCTCTCATGTACTCTGACAGGGCACATATACATATACTAGTATACATATACATACATATATATTTACACATATACACAAATAAATATATATATATATATATATATACGTATACTACTACACACCTCCTTTGGGTCTCTCATGTACTCTGACAGGGCACTCCTAGTGGACACCAGGATGGCCTAGAGTCATGCATCAACAATAATTAAGTATCGTATACATAGAAGTGTTCTAACATGCATTGCACTTTAGATATACATATGACAGTGCACTCCTAGTGGAAACCAGGATGGCCTAGAGTCAGACACCAAATACTAATTAAGTATAGTATATACATAGCAGTGTTCTAACATGCATTGCACAATATATATACATATGACAGTGCACTCCTAGTGGACACCAGGATGGCCTAGGAGTGAGATGCATAATATACTATGGTACTGTAAACATATATGGACTAATAAATATATACATAAGACAGGGCACTCCTAGAGGACACCAGGCCTGAGGGTAAGGATGTATACATATAGCTATACATCCTATGTATACATGAATACGTGATAAGGAGAATATGGCTTCCGGTGGTATTGGTTAGAGGGACACGATAACCTGTAGACACATTCATATACAAAATACTTCTAGTTGCACCTGCAGTGTTGGGGAAAAGGCCCTCACTCCAAGGGCCCTGTACAGCTTGGTCAGGCTGGAGGTGAGAATACATTGATAGTATCAATATACTATAATAATATATTAATAGTAATAAGAGTATATATTAACATATATTAATAAGGGCCCTGTACAGCTTGGTCAGGCTGAGAGTGAGATACTAAAAGATATATCGTTTGGGTAGCGATATTGCTACTACCACATAATGTGTATTCAGCCCGAAACAGTTTTGTCAGGCTGTTACAGTACCTCAGTAGGGCTATGGTGCTTGGGAACCTCATCAGCAGGGCATAGAGGGAGACAGGCAGGGCATCCTGGTCCTGACTGAAGGCCTGATACAATGAGACTAATCTACTGGTACCAGAGAGGGAGTATATATACGAGTGTACATGTATACATGTGTATGTGTATACATGTATATATGTATATACTAATACACATACCTGCAGTGTGCAAGGAAGGGCTCTGAACTGGTCAGACCTAGCTGGGGGTCAGATGTAAACATGTACAAACATTTATGTAAAAGAGAAGAGTCAAGACTAATCCAACGATCCTGTACATGGTGCAACCATGGGTACACACATACGTATATTTCAATACATAAATACTCACTCTGTCTTGTGACTAGTCCAATGATCCTGCACAGGATGCACCCGTGGATGAGGATGTACTGGCCAGTGCTGAGTGTAAGTGGTGTAAACACATATACCCAAAAATAAATGTGTATATATGTGTATATACAGAGATAGAGAGAGAGAGAGAGAGATGCACACGTGGATGAGGATGTACTGGCCAGTGCTGAGGTCAGCGGTATATAGATAGTATAGGGGGGCAGATGGAGAGAGAGAGAGGATCAAAGGATGAGGATGTACTGGCCCAAGTGTTGAGGGATATATATATATATATATATATATATTCATATATTCACATATATACCCACCCACCCACATACACACAAACACACATACATATAGATAGAGGGAGAGAAAACCAGGGATCAGAATCAACTGTGTGTTATACGTTCCGAAATTGCTTCTCCATCGTGCACCACCCCCATACACACTCAATTGAACATTTCCATAATAGTTGGTATGTAGTATGGTATGTAGTATGGTATGTAGTATGGTTGAATGTAGAATGTGTGTCCATACCTAGAGTGCTCTGCCTCTGCCTGTTCCAGTGCCTGAGGTGAGATATGTGAACAAGACAATCCGATTACATATGAAATATCTGTCTATATATATACATACCAGTCCTCGGCTCCAGTGCCTGACGGTGGAAGACTACACTCATATGTACATAGTATATGAATGGTATATACCCTCAGTGAGATAATATGTATATACTATACCTGCACTAAACACGTGCACAACTGCACTGTGAGGTCTGATGCAAACCCCTGGTGCAGAGAGGGGGCCAGGCTGGATATGACACTGAAGAGCCTAGAAGTAAGTTGCAAACATTAGCTAGAGATGCTAAGAAGTAATATATCAATAGAATATGTACACTATTATACATTTGTGTCTAAATGTGTAATCATGTGGTAGAGAGGGTGCAAGGCTGGATAGGACACTAAAAAAACTGAGGAGTCAGTAAAATACTACTTAGAAGATTCACATAATATATGTACCTATCTGCCGCTGCATCCGTGGCACAGTGCCCATACTCATGTCTAGTGGGACCCATCAGACGCTCCTCCATCAACCTGATGTTAAGGGTGTAGAGGGAGAGAGAGAGAGAGAGAGAGATGAAGCTCCTCCACCAATATAGCAATAAGGGTGTAGAGGGGGAGAGAGAGAGAGGACTCCTCCATCAACCTGGCAAGAAGGGTGTAGAGGGAGAGAACCGTGGCGGTGCATCTCTGGATCCAAACAGTATCTATGTAACTGTATACACTCACCTCTTTCTCGACATGGCACTCTGGTCGATATACTCATTTCTATCTATAATACTAAATACTACTGAATACTACTAAATACTACTAAATACCACTGTATACACTCACCTCTTCCTCGACATGGCACTCTGACCGCCCTCGCTGTCTGGTGGTCAATAAGAGTCAACAGGAGATATACATACTTGACAATGACAGGGCTGCCCTGTGCGTCTCTGCCACCAGTCTCTCTCTCTCTCCCTCTCTCTCTCTCTATATATATATATATACATACCTAGAAGTGATATGGCCGCCCTGTGTGTCTCTGCCACCAGTCTCTCTCTCTCTCTCTCTCTCTCTATGTGTATATATATATATAAATATACTTATATACCTAACAGTGATATGGCTGCCCTGTGTGTCTCTGCCACCAGTGTCTGTATCACGGCATTGGACCACTGGAGAGTGTCCTAGATATTATGGGAGTGGAGAGAGAGAGAGAGAGAGAGAGGAGTAATGTTGTCAGTATATAGAGGGAAGAGAGAGAGAGAGGTAATGTTAGACCACTGGAGAGTATCCTAGAATATAGAGGGAAGAGGGAGAGAGCGGAAGTAAGATATACCTCATTAGTGGTAGAAGCACTATTGTATGAGTATAAAGATCCTAACCTGCATCTTGAGTCTCAGCAGGATGAGGGACCTCTTCTCAGGGTCCTGGGGGGTGAGTGACAATAATACATTCATGTATATATGAATAATAATAATAATGTGTATATATATATATACACGTCTAAACCCTTCTCTGGTCCTGGTGAGTGAAATCTCCCATTGAACTACAAATGTGTATACCATATAGGTAGCAAAGAGACACAGTTATACCTCCATTCTGCATGCCCCAGCCACCAGTCTGACCTCACTGTCAAGGGCACGGGTCATCCTAGGGTAAGGGTATATATATATATACACCATATAGCACACGTCTACTATCACTCTATATATCTCTTTGACCCGACTGTCAAGGGTCATCATCGGGTGTTACGACCAAACACATATACGATAATACTACTAATGAATTTGTATATTATAGATTTGTATATACATATGAATATAGACCTCACTGTCAATGGCACGCGTCACCAAGCGAGATAAGGCAAAGGGGAATACAAATATACATATATAGTGGAGTACATAGAATACACATTTATACAACGTCAAGGGAACGGGTCATGCCAGGGGGTTAGCACTCATCTGAATTCAATTCACAAATATTCATTAGCCAGATATATATATACATATATATATTTATTCATATATCGCAAGTGAACTCTCTGTACCTAGGTAGGGTCGGCACTTGGTAGAACCTCCTCATATACATTACAAACCACGAAACAACAATAGTGAATATATAAGTTGTAGTTATACCTAGAGAGAGAGAGAGAGAGAGAGAGAGAGAGAGATGACACTGTACCTAGGCAGGGTCGGCACTTGGTAGAAGCCCCTGTTGGACTTCCTCTCAGTGCCTGGGTCAGCATGACATCGATATACCAATACTATATAGACATTTACACTACTATTACATACACATATACTATATATATGTAGATAGTACCTGTGCCCTGGAACGGGTGTATGATGGTGGGCAGGAGAGCACCGACAGGGGTGGCCTGGATTGTAAGAAGAGAAAGAGAGACAGAGAGAGAGAGAGTCCGGACAGGGGTGGAGTGGATTTTGAGAAGAGAGATAGACAAGGAGAGAGGGATGGACACAGATAGAGAGCGCCATCTGGGTGGGCAGAGAGAGAGAGAGAGAGTGCGGACACGACTGGTCTAACGGCAGGAGACACACACACTATCTCTAAGTATAGCTAGGCCAGTGACTACTCTCTCCCCCCCTCTCTCTCCATATATATATACGTATTCATATATAGTTATATGTATACCTGCTCCTTACACACCCCAAGTGCTGTCTGGGCCAGTGACTGTGCAGTCTCAGAGGGGCAGATGACTAGATCAGTGTCTGTTATTAGTATTGTATATATTTAATATATACATAGAGAGAGAAAGAGATAGCAATATATGTATATATATATAGAGAGAGAGAGAGAGAAAGAGAGAAAGAGAGACTGTGCAGTCTCAGATAGAAATATGACAAGGTCGATACATACTGTAAGTAGTTGTATATTAATATAGAGAGAGAAAGAGTGTGGGAGAGTGAGTCCCACACTCTTCCAATGGACTAAAGAGTGGTTATATAGAAACACTATATATACATATGGTGAAGTACCTGGAATGGGGCCACAGTAACTGGCGGCACACTCTCTTATAGCTGCACAATATTCAGTTATTGATAGATATAGATACACATACAAGTATATGGTATATATACATATGGTGAAGACCCTGGAATGGGGCCACTGAAACTGGCGGCACACCCTGCCAGTGCACACAGAGAATAGATATAGATATATATGTACTAGTATATGGTATATATATATAGTATATAGTACCTGGAATAGGTCCTGAATAGCTAGCCGCACACCCTGCCAGTGCACACAGGAAATATAGTAAGAGATACTTATAAAATATATATGTATATATATATATATAGTATATAGTACCTGGGATAGGACCACTGTAACTGGCGGCACACCCTGCCAGTGCACACAGACAGTGGAGAGGGAAGGGACAGAGGAACCTGAGTGAATTGGTGTAGGGGGAGAGGGGGGGAGAGAGGGTACACAGAATGTGCAGGGGGAAAGGACAGAGGAACCTAGGTATTAAGGGTGTAGAGGGAGAGAGAGAGAGAGGGGGGGGGGTACACAGACAGTGGAGGGGGAAGGGACAGAGGAACCTAGGTATTAGGGGTGTAGAGAGAGAGAGAGAGCACTGACGGTGTATAAGGAACGGCATCAGACTTAGAAAATGGATAGAGGATAGAGGTTGACAAAGAGAACCCAAGTTGTAGTTGTGGGTGGTGTAGATATGAGTGAGTTACATACCAGCTGATGATGTGACCAAAGAGTACACCCACTGCCTCATGGGGTATGGGGGTGGGGGTGCTGGGTATGTCACTCTTGGGACCATTGTTACTGGGATGAGATTACTTAAATACATATATATATATGTACACTTATATATATATACACAAATGTATATATGGGGGTGCTGGGTATGTCACCACCGCTGCCCTTGGGACCAGACATGCTGGGATGAGAATATACGTATACACATCCAACCTATTCAGCTATATTTACATACCCAATTGGCATCATGCACCCAAAAATAGATGAATATTACAATTATACAATAAATACACACAGCGTCACAATATATGTATTGTTTGTCTTAACATATATGAATTCATCCATACCCAAATGGCATCATGGACACACACACACACAAATATATATACATAATACCCCATAGATATAAATCTATATACATATATATCTACATCCATACCCAATGGCATCATGGACACACATATATACCCATAATACCCCATATACATATATATATATATATATAAATGTAAATATACAAGTAGATATCCAAGTGTATATCCATACCCAAATGGCATCATGTATGAATACATATTCATATCTTCCCCATAGATATATATGTATACATACTAATTACACAACCCATACCCAAATGGCATCATGGACACATCCCCCAGTCCACCCACAAAGGACAGAGGGTCATCAGATGCAGTGGCCTGACATAAGGACCATTTATATGTATATACACATATACTATATTATTATACAAAGGACAGGGGGTCATCGACAGGGGCAACAGTAGTCTGAGGTGAAAAGCACTATATATATCAATGTATACTGTATGATTATATATTCAAGCCCACAAAGGACAGAGGGTCATCAGAAGCAGTGGCCTGGTATTAGAACTGTAAATAGAAACTCTTAATATCTATATATTCATTTACATTGGTATATACTGAATAGAGATAAAGAATAGTCCATCAGAAAGGACCGGGGGTCATCAGAATGCGGTGGGGGCCTGACATAAGCACGATACATCTACACTAAATATGCGTGCAAATCACAACTTACGTTGAAGGGTGTAGTTTGGAAGTGGCTACACAAAGTATGATTATACATACGATTATATACTAAACATATACACTATAAGAGCAACATACTAATTCGTGAATATGTGTATAGTATTGAGTATACTGCATAATAACACACTATACTTACGTTGAAGGGTGCAGCTGGGAAGTGGCTGCTTGTGGTACTTGGTGTGATGTAGTCTCTGAGGAAGAGTTCCCTAAGGGCCTAGGGTGAGAGAGAGGGAGACAGAGAGAGAAAGACAGAGAGAGAGAGAGAGAGAGAGACTTAGTGATGTAGTCTCTGAGAAACAGTTCTCTACGGCCCTAGGGTGGGTATGCACAAATGTATAGAAAGAGAGAAGGAGAGAGAGAGTGTGTGTGTGTACCTTTGCAAGTGTGGATGAGTCAAAGTCAGTGGTTTCCGGGGTGGAGCCATCCTGCCTGGGGGTAAGCAGAGATGGGCGCAACATGCAAAGAAATTGTAAGGCGTATAGTATAGAGTATGTGGAACGATGTATTTACCAAAATACTGTTGCAATCAGTACAGTGCCTACACATACACATACACATATATATGTACATTATTGTGGTTATATATCCCTGCACAGTATCCCCCTGGCTGCATATGTCACTTGGCATAGTATATATGTGTATATAGGCATATATGTATATACATACGAACATATACACATATATACATTTATGTATATATATATATATATATATACATATATACCTGGACAGTATCGCCATGGCTGCATATGTCACTTGGCATAAAAATATATGAGTGTATATGTGTATATGTGTATACTTTTACATACATGTACTATATGTGTATACAATACATGTATTACCTGCACAGTATCCCCATGGCGGCATATGTGACTTGGGCTGTGAAGTGCAGACGGTTCACCTGCCATTATTGGATGTAGAGGGGGGGACGGAGAGAGCGGGAAGGTTAGACACAGAGTACAGTAGCTCAACGTGACATTATCGGGTATTCAAATATACATATTCCACACTGTATGCCACCCCTCTCTCTCTCTCTCTCGCTGAATATACTAATATAGACACACATGTAACACACACCATAGTTAGCCCCGCTGTCTCACAACTCTTTCCTTCTCTGCATACGTATACATATATCTGCTAATGTGTATATATTGACACACCTTATTGTAAGCCCCACATGCCTCACTACCGCGACCAAGGCCCTGAAAGTGAGGGTACTAACAATCCGACCACACCGTATTCACAACACATAATTACACTTATTCACAAAAATATACATGGTATATATATATATATATACATATATATGTCACTTGATCACTGACCGATATACACGACTCAATGGTCAAGAATGAAAAGAATCAATATCCGATACATGTATGTGGGTCGAACCGAATGCTCTTTCTCTCTCTCTCTCAATTAGCGAGATAGAGTAGTATATATTCATGCTAAATATACCATACCTGTGTATGTGGATCGAACCCGAATGAGAAACTGGCAGGACGCTGGGGATAAGAGAGGGTAGAAAAAGGGAGAGAAAAACTGGCAGGACGCTGGAGATAAGAGTGTATAGAGGGAGGGAGAGAGAGAGAGAGAGAAAAAAAAAACTGGCAGGACGCTGGAGATAAGAGAGGGTAGAGAGAGACAGAGAGAGAGAGAGAGAGAGAGAGAGAGAGAGAGAGAGAGAGGACAAGACAAGAGCGGGACTCAGTAATTGACTGGTCTACGGAGTATGGAGAGAGAAGAATGAGAGTTCGTATATAGTTCAGAATATATATATTGGTGTGTAGCATATACCTTATTGAGCGTCTCTGATGCTGGGCTGTGTATGACATCGGAGGAGCCACTGAGATAGTCAATGGTGGACTGAGGATTAGAGAGGGGGGTCGTGTGTGTTAGAGAGAAGGAGAGAAAGGGAGAGGGAGGGAGAGAGAGAGGAACCACTGAGACAGTCAATGGTGGACTGAGGATGTGAGAGAGTTATATATAGAGAGAGAGAGTGTGTGTGTGTACGATGGAGAGAGAGAAGAGAAAGAAACTAACAGGCAGTCAATCATGGAATGATGTATGAGAGGCAGTGAGAGAGAATGATAGAGTGGGTTTGAAACAGACAGAGAGTTTGAAAGGAGGGAGGGGGGGGGGGGGGGGGGAAGGGGGGGGGGGGGGGGAGAGAGAGA
>BDIP01000474.1:4589-18497 GCA_003568945.1 Kipferlia bialata
ATACCCACCCCCCCTCCCCCCCCCCCCCCCCCCCCTTCATCTTGTTTCCCCCCTCACCCCAGTGAGTATGTAGTGGTGTCCTTCGGTCAGGCCCTAGTACTGATCAATGCCACATCTGGAGAGACAGTGCAGCGGTACCAGTGCAACAATGCAAAGGTATATATACCATGTATTGAGAGTGAGTATACAAGGGTATATGTATACCCCCTCCCTCACCACCCAGGCCCACATCACGGGTGTGTCCTTCCTCCCATCGTGTGTGGGTGAGTTTGTGACCTGTGACACAGGGGGTGTGCTGACGAGGTGGAGTGTTGCATCCCAGTGGCACTCAGAGGTCATGGGGGCATTGAGGGTGCCTATGCAGGTGGGTGGGGGTGTATATATGTAGCATATCACATGTATATGTAGTATATCATCTGTAGTGCAAATTGTGTATAGTAGCGTACACTCGTACACTCCAACCCCAGGGTGTCGTTGCCATCTCTGTGAGTGCGACCAGTGAGATCAGTGCCCTCTCCCCCAGTGCAGGCCCAGACACAGAGGGTGCAGTCAACAACCTCCTACTGAGGCAGAAGGATGGGGGTATGGCTGTGTACTGTATGCAGCAGAGGAGGGTGGTCTATAGGGTGCCCCCTGCACACCAGGAGACAGTGTTCTGTGTCGCATCGTGCCCGGCTGACCCTAACCTATTTGCCACAGGTGCGCTGATGCCATGTATATGTATCATATGTATCAGCAGTGGCCGTCGTTATTAACTTCCGTCTCTCGCTTACTCGTGCATTCACCCTCAGGTTCATATGACGGCACTGCCCGTATATGGGACGTTGAGGTAAGGCGAATAGGTTCTACTAGTCTCTCTCTCTCTCTCTCTCTCTCTCCCCCCCCCCCACCTCCAGTCCATGTCTCTCAAGGCCGAGTGTGGGACAGTCATTCAGACCAGGAAGACAGGGTCCCTGGAGGCTCTAGGTGAGTGGGTGTTGAAGAGTCTCTAGATTGTGTAGCGACTTCTTACCGCTGTCTCTCATCCATCACCTCTTACCCATCTCTGCCACTCTCTCTCTCACCCCAGGCGAGGTCTCCACTGTCTTCTCGGTGGCCTTCTCCCAGTGTGGCAGGTACCTGGCCACCGGTGACTCCACAGGCAAGGTGTCTGTGTACACCACTAGAGGCGTGGCCCTATCCTCCGTCCAGCACCACTCAGGCCCCGTCTACTCCATGCGCTGGGTAGGGGGTGGTAAGTGTGCAGTGGTGCCTAGAAGCAGTGGCCCCAAGTCCCCGGCCTCCCCCAGGGGTGGGGTGGCAGCTGACACTGGCGTCATAGTCACAGCCTCTTTTGACTGCACAGTCGGGTTCCTCAGCTTCTCCCCCGACCCCGTACCCACCCTACGCTCCCTGGGCTGCATCCACACCCCCAAGCCATGCTTTGGGGTGGCTGTTTCACCCCTAGGTCTCACAGCTGTCTCACAGCAGAACGGGGAGGTACGTGTACCCATGGCGGGTGTGTTGGGGTGATTGATACTACTCACTGATAACTAGTTTGTCTGAGGTACTTACTGTCAGGTGCTTGTGTACAAGTTCGATCCTGTGAAGGCTCTGTCCATCGCAGACAGCGTCCACTACCCCTCTCCCCCTGGTGCCTCTGGCCCTTCATCCTTCCCCACCTCCCCCACGAGTGTTATATCCACACACAAGTCGAGGGTGTTCTGCATTGAGTTCTCCCCCCACCATGGCCATATTCTGGCAGTTGGGTCGGATGATGCGTCTATATCAGTCCATGCACTCAGCTACGACGGGAAGGTGGGGTGGATAGTATGTATATATGTACTATATCACAGTACATGAGTTCTATGCGCCCTCCTTCTCCTACTCATCCTAGGACAGCAGCCGTGTGTGTGCTCTGAATGGCCACACCAAGCGTGTCCGTCCCCTCCTCTTCCACCCTGCCCTTCCCCATGTCCTCATCAGTGGTAGCTGGGATGGGACAGTGCGGGTATGGGACTATGCCAGTGGGACATGCCTCCACACAGACTCACACTCTGCAAGGTACACACACTCTCCCTCTCTCCCTCTATTTATCTCCCTCCCTTCCTGATCCCAGCCACGTGTATGGTCTGGCCGTCCACCCCGATAAGCCGTTCTCTGTCCTAGTTGCTAGCAGAGACCTCCTCCTGCGGGTGTTTGATGTACGGTCAGCCACCATCGGGGGTATCAGCCCCTATGCCGCGTGTGTCTCTGCCGACACCCCCAGTGATGTCCTGTCCTCTGTGCTCATGGATGCACCAGACGTAAGGTACAGTCAGTGTATATATCATATATATATTACATATTTATTTATATATAGCATACTAATACCCATTCTGCCACTCATGATCAGGCAGATGAGGGCGTCTGTGGCAGGCAGGGGCTTCCCAGGTGCCGCCTGGGAGGGTGTGACTGGGGTAGGGGCTGGGAGGCTCAGCAGGTCGATAGCTGCCGCACCCGAGCCCGACCAGCTGGCCGCCCTTCTCGGGTACTTCCACCCCTCCTGTACCCATGCCCCTACCCTGGTGGTTGAGAGTACGGCCCATGTCTCACTAGACCAGTACAGAAGGTGGGTATCTATTAGCAATGTCTACCTCTGCCAATGGCCCCTCACCCCAGCTACTGTGCCGCCATCATCGCCCATGGGGTCAGGAGCATGCGTGCCCCCTCTACCTGTGGGGCTGTGGTGCTAGACCCCGAGGAGGAGAGGAGACAGAGGGAGGGAGATAGGCTGAGGCGGCAGCGGTCTCCAGCCCGTCCCAAGTCCCCAACCACTCCCCTACCCCCTGTCAAGAAGACCCTACCCCCCATCAACGCTGGGGCATCCGGGTCTCTCTCCCTCGCCCCCCTCTCCAGGTCCCCTGGGGGCCCAGCCCTCAACCCCATGTCTCCCCTCTCCCTAGACCTCTCTAGGCCCTCCTCTTCCACTGCGAAGCCCATACCCACTGGCACCTCTACCAATGTCACAGACAGCGCCATAGACAGTGAGGAGATTGACTCTCCCTCCTATGTACTTCAGGCACTCGAGAGCCTTGTTCCAGACCTCCCACCCAGGGGGCCTAGCAGGCTGGTCCACCTACTCAACGTCTGTCTATCCCTATGCGTGGCATCCTTCGATATGCACTCCCTCCTCGAGCTCCTGTCTCTAGCAGGACAGCCCACCCTCGCTCTCTCCCTTGCCCCCATCTGCGTGTGGCCCTATGCCGCCCCTACCCCCTCTGTAGACGTGGAGAGGTACATGGGGGGGCCCTTCACCCCCCTCCCCAGTATAGTACAGGCAGCTAGGCTCCTGGCTGTGGGACGCGTTGCCGAGTCCGTCAAGGCCCTATCCGTAACTCTCTCCCACAGACAGTGTCTGGTGCTGGCAGGTGGCCTCACCTCCCCTGCTAGTGATGCCCTACTCAAGGGTGCCTCCCCCGAGGAGAGAGAGGCTCTGGCTGTGCAGTATGTCACGGGTGCAGCACGGGAGATGTGCACAGATGGTCAGCCCATAGCAGCTGCGGCCCTTCTAGCCGTGTACCCCCCCTGCAGACAGGATGCCGTCCGTGTCCTGTTAGACTGTGGCCATCCCACACTTGCCTATGTCGTGGCTACTGGCCTAGAGGATGACCTGGATGCAGAGGTGGAGGGGCAGCTCGGCGTGGTAGTGGAGGCCCACCTGGCATGTGCCGAGTATCTATATGCCACTGGTCTAAAGGAGAGGGCTGTGGAGATTGCAGAGGGTCTGTCTCTCTCTAAGCCTGAGTCTGACGATATAGTTGGGGTGGGTCTCTACCTGCGCTGGCTGCGTCTGCAGACCTCCCGTCCCCTGACCCCTGTCCCTTCTAGCCCAGGTACCCCTGCTGCCTCTCTCCCCACCCCCTGTGCTGCCATGACCCCCCCTCTCTCCCTGGAGGAGGTGGGGGAGAGAGACTGGGTGGGGCTGGGCAGGTGTGTGCTGCAGTACATACAGGCAGACAACCTCCCTGCCGCTGTGCGTACTGCTCTCACAGCTGCTGGGCAGGCCGTCTCTGTCGACAGGACCCATGCTCTGACATCATATGTGGCACCTCTCACGGATGAGCCCAGAGAGCCCTTGTCAGTGTGTAACCTGGCCCCCGGTGCCCTCGCTGTCATAAGGTGCCTGTGGGGCACAGACATCACCACGGCCACATGTGCCGAGGAGCCACAGCTGACACTACTCTCTGCATACCTGGGTGGTATTGCGGCATATGAGCTGGGCAGTATCGGGGCTGCCCAGGTACTGTTCAATCGTGCTCTCTCTCTTGCGAAGCGCCTCCCGACCCCCGAGGCTGGCACCCCTGCCTCTTATGTCTCCAAGACTGACATCACAGTGAGACTGGCCGGGTGCGGCATGAGGCAGGGTAGCGTGGAGGCAGAGAGTGACCTGAGGATGATGGCCAGTGGTAAGGCGCACTCCGCCATGGTGTCTCTGATGCTTAAGCACGGGGCGCCCCCTAGTACAAGGGAGAGGGGGATGCCCATGGCCAACCCCTTCGCTAGGGGGGTGTCCACCTACGAGGACGTCCTGTCGATGGAGACGTCAGTCTTTGATGGTAGCATGCACACATACAAGTGCGGGTGCCCCTCAGTGGACTACAAGTAGAGGGACCGGAAGGGACTCTCTCAGTGAAGGAGTCATTGGGGAATTGCGGCAAGCGAAGCCAATTCAAATATATATTCCCTTGCTGTCCAGATTGTTTTCATTGTAGCATTGTTTCTGTTACTGTACAATGTACAGTGTACATGTCCGGAGTGATTTCTCTACGTGTTCATAACGCTATCGTTGCATATCTATCATTCAAAGAGTATGAAAGGGGTTCTGTTTGGTGTTCTTGACATGAACCATAAGTTATAGACAAAATGCACTTATACGCAATAAGTGACTTTTATGTGGTTGTTGCATCGGAGGTGAAAAGTGTGATTCTCGATCGGGTGGAAGAAATACTGTGGTCGCAAGCGTCATTTACTCAGGTGTCTATCGAGACTGTGACATGGACTAGAGCGTCACTATGAGTAATAGTTTAGCTCTCAGCTACCGCATAAAGTATCTCCAATGGTCCTTCATATATTAGTATCAGTATCAGTATCGTGATTCGCTTATCTATTTGCTGCTAATGTAACTGTGGCAGTTCCACCCTTTGCGCAATACTGAGCTTACTTTGTGATAATGGTGGGAACTTCTACCAGCATATTGCCAATCAAACTGAGTGCAGCTGTAGTTCCTACACTGTAGGCTACAGTGGCACTAAGTTACAACGAAGGCCAACGAGAGCAACTCATCTAAGGCCTCGAGGTCAATGTCGGCCACTACTATGGCCCCATCGTGTATCAGTACAATGGTGGTGGGGTTAATCTGTAGGCTATTAATAGTGGACATGTTCCAATCGTTCCAATCGGGTTGGTGCCAGGCACCGTGCCTAACGAGGCCCCGGATCGAAGTCTCCACGGGCGACAAGGCCCCAGATACAGGATCGAGTACTACCACCTCGTCATAGTGGAACATGAGACAAACTGCGTCTTTGAGAATCGCATATGTGTCACAGTACTCAGAGTCCGTGGCAATAGGCGAGAACCCTGAGGAGGGGGAGAAGGACAGGATGTGCTGTGAGCCCTCATCTGAGTTGTCGGGAAGAAGACAGCATACCATGTCCCTGTAGACGAAGTTGAGAGGCGGATCTCTGTCCTTAAACATGTCTGGCACGGTGTAAGGCAGTTGCTGCCACCTATCCAAACTGGGATCAAACTGCCAACAGTCATCGGAACGGGTCATAGATTTCTTGCAGTACCCAGAAGTTCTGGAATTTGGTCTCCAGTAACAAGCAGTAACTCCACCTGCTACTATGAGAGACCCCTCTACACACCCTAACATGGATTCGGTGCGAGGGCAGGGCCAGACCGCACCGTCCCGGTGTGGTACCATGCGCCACTCCAAGGTGTCGAGAGATAGGACCCAGAGATCAATACTCTCTAGGGTCACGTCTCTGGCTAATCCTGGTGGATGCTCTGTAATCTCCGCTCTTGTCACAAGAGAGTACAGATGCCACATGTACTGGGTACCAGTTCATACGTGTCTCCCCAGTCGGGTACAGGTAGAACTGTCCCCTCTAGCGATAGGTCAGGAAGCCATGTGAAGAGCTTGAGCCTATGACGTGAGACAGAGGGTTGGTAGTGAAGACGTTTGACACCTATCTCAAATGACGAACAGCATAAGCAGACACTCTCTTAGCTACTACACTCAAGGGCATATATGGAAAGTAACAGAGAGAGATGTGGAGAAATACTAATGAGGATGACTTCTATACACTGAGTGAACGATACTATGGATACCACAGCGTCTTCTACACTTTTCTCGGTTGAATACAACAAGACAAACACTACCTTGTGGGGTGGCGGAACTCTGCTAGGACAGTGTTCAGGCTGACATAGTGGAGGTTGGCAATGCCCTCGTAATCCTCCAGAGAGTGAGTGGCCACTACTTGGAACAGGTCAGGTGCTGTAACGGGTAGCTGCATCGACGCTGTTGGTGTGCTGAGGGTAAATAAGAGAGATCGGAACACACCATTCCCACAGACCACTTGATCCCGTGAAGGGATCCCATCACTGTAGAGCAAACATAAATACAGTATACCATATATAATGTACTACAGTGATCTACTCACCGTAAAAGAGACTCTGTTACGTATATCTGTGATACTTCCGGTTGGACATGTATGTATCCTCTAATGAAGAGGCCAATTGGTACGAGTGTTCCTCTATTGAATATGTAGCATTACCCTGGACATGTATCAACTGACATGATTAGAAATGGTAAATTAAGGCCTGGGTACCACTGCGTAGTACTGAGGGCTACTGGCGAAAGCAAACGACGGCAGATGTAGAGATTGGAGAGTCGCCTCACCGCTTGAGGATATCAGCGATGGTGGCGTTTGTGGTAGTCTTGGCCGACTGGGAACTCATACCGAGACCCCCCATCTTAGCTATCAGTGACTGCATGCCATCGGCCTCTGTCCCCACAGGTGCAGACCCAGGGGGAGACAGGCTGGTCTTTGCAGGCCTGGGTGGTGCTTTCGGTGCAACACTGGATGTCTCAGGGACACGTGGCCTAGCATCACCCCCTCTGGTTTCTCTAGAGTCTCTCGCAGGGGGTCTAGGTGGGGCACGAGGCTGGGCCTTTGGTGCACCACTCGATACACTACTAGAGGTGGGTCTAGGTGGAGCAGTCGGCTTCTGGACTACCCTATTGGGCTCAACCATGCCACTTCTCTCAGCCCTACTCAGCTCTCTGATGCCACGCAGCATAGCCCAACTCTCCCTACTCTCCCACCCAGACACATTTCCTACCACCACCAAGGCCTTCCTCGCTCTAGACAGGGCCACCACCACCCTAGCACTCTCGCAGCTGAAGGCCGTAGGGGTAGGGGAGCAGAGGGAGAGGATGATTGCATCCGCCTCCAGGCCCTGGTACTCATCGATGGTGGCAGCCCTCACCTCCTTAGTGTCCACACCCGCTGAAGATAGCATGCGGGACACAAGTCTGGCCTGCTTGCGGTATGGAGATAGGACAGTCACCGATGATATCCACCCATCCTTGCTAGTCAGGATGGTCTCCACCAGTGCCACACACTCTCTTGCCTCCTGTTCATTCTCCTCCCTGCACCCGTTCCTCCCCTGTCTGATCCTTATACAGCTGACAGGGGGCAGAACCCTGGACCCACGTCTCTCCATCTTGCCTCTGGCTCTCTCCATCTCACCCACCCTGCCCCCGTCTCTGATTCTGGCAGGCACCTGACCCAGGGACACCAGGAGAGGGGTGTAGGTGTCACGCCACGTGTCTGCCAGCTCAGGAACTGCCCTACACTGTGTATCAAGTACAGTGACTGGGGCACGGGAGGCTACTAATCTGGGGGTAGGAGGTGGTGTACGATACATATACTATCAACAACAGGTGCTTGAAGCAAGTAGAGTGATCTGGTTATCCCTTACCTGTGCAGCAGACTGAAGGACGCCCTAGCCCTACAGGCCAGAGAGGCATCCCTAATCAGAGGGGGTAGCTGAAGAGGGTCGCCTGGGGTAAAGTGGGGGGGGTCATGTACACGAGGTATGGTGATACTATAGCATGGTTGTGATCTATCAATATTATGTACCTAGTAGAAGGGTGTGCTTGGCACATGCTGACAACAGAGGCACAAGCTCGAGCTCTGGTATTCTGGCAGCCTCCTCTATGATCATGAGAGAGGGAGGACATCTGCTGTTGAGCAGACCACATACAGACAGAGAGGAGACGGTACCGGCCATGAGACTGACCCTGTCGGCAACGTGCTTCCTAAATGCCCCTCTTCCCTTGCCTAGTAGGTTGAGAGTGGCCCTAGCCATATGGGCATCCTCAGGGGAGCAGCTAGGCAGGGGTTTGGCTGTTCGGAAGGGAGAGAGGTCGTCGAAGGGGTGGGACCGGTTGACTGAGAGGTGGCCTGTGTATGGCTCTAGGTCGTCCAGCACGGCCCCGACCCATGCCTCCTCAGACTGGGGGTGGATACCGCTCTCCCTCGTCTGTCTCCAGCCCCCACCTACCCTCAGGGCACTCACCCCAGACAGCCCCATCACACTCTCTAGCATATGGTCCACAGCCCTGTTGGAGTGGGCACATAGGACTAAGGGGCCTCGGTTGGAGTGCCGCAGGGGTTCTCTCAGCAGGTCCCTGAGCCCTGGCCCCCCTGGTCTGGCCTGTGCCCTGAGGTATAGGGCAGATAGGGTGGCTGCAGTGAATGTCTTGCCACACCCAGGGGGGCCAACAATGACAGAGACGGGGTAGTGGAGAGCACGCACAATGGAGGCAACCTTAGTATGAGACCGTTAATGTATATATTGCACATCGGAGGTGGAGTTGATGATAAAGAACACGGAGAAGAGACGAAACAATGGGTCTACTAACCTGTGCCCCTGTGAGTGCGGGTGCCGAGGGCTCAGGGGGAGGCACTGTGACACCCAGGGTGGGCCCTCCCTTGATAGATAGGGTGGCCATCCGGTGGGTCCCTCCCTCTGCTGGTCCTGTGGACAGAGACACCTGGGAGGAGCGGGCACCCCTTCCCCCCCTTTCTACCCCTGCCTCTATGGCTACAAGACCCTCAGACAGTGGACCGACACCGGTACCAGGCATAAGGGGAGAGAGGGAGAGAGAGAGGGGGCTTGGGTCGGGTGTAACCTCTGGGGAGTAGAGCCAGGCCGGCAGGGGAGGAGGTGAGGACGCAAAGCCTCTAGTCAAGAGCAGTGTACGCACATGGTTGTGGAAGAATGGGGGCATGATACCCACGTAGTATGCGTTCCCACTACCACCCCCGTCCTCCCTCCTGCTCTCTATCTTTCTGATCATCCTCTCACACTCCACATCGTGTGGGGCAGCGGGTGACAGGGAGACAGACAAGTCGAATGAGTCAGCATGCCTCTCCCTTTCCCACTTGCTTGTAGCTAGACCTATACCACTCACAAGGCCGTCACTGTCGGTGCTGACAATCACTACATACCCGTCTCTCTCTCTCTCCCTCGGGTGGCCCCTGCCTCTCCCCCTCTCCCCCTCTCCCTCCTGGTACAGTCTCTCCACACAGAAGGTGTCACCTATGCGATCTGTGATCCTAAGGGGTAAGGGAGCAGTATGTTCATCCGTACACCTTCACAGGATTACTTCCCCATTCACACCATATACATACTCATGGATTGGTACCCACCTGTGCCACTTCTCCGTGCTCCTCATAGCCGTACTGCCAACGTCGGAGTCAAGTTCCATGCCCCTCTCCCTCTCTCTCTCCCTCTGCTCCTCTCCCCCACTTGTCCACCCAGACAGTGCGTCTGAGAGAGTGTCTGTGGCAAATAGGACACTAGCCAGCTCTCCCATCACCCTGCAGTATAGGGCAGGGGAGGAGGGACCCGATATGGAGAGTAAGGGGAGTCTAGAGGCATAGTGCTGACGCAGAAGGGTGGGGGAGAGGATGGTAGAGGAAGAGGCCACGATGGTGCTGTCTGCGCCCTGCCCTCTGTCTCTCTCTCCCTGACCCTCTGCCTGTGCCATTGAGTCAGCTAGGACCAGCAGTTCAGTACTGGGGTAAGGACAGATGCATGCCAAGACAGTACTAATACAATGGTATATGATACACCCACCTCAGCACCCCCCCCTCCCCTGTGTGTCCATAGGCCACGGCCTGTGTCCTTAGCACCTTGGACAGGGGGTGACTGGCCCCAGCTACAGCCTTAGATAGAGACCCATCTGCGGCATCAGCCTGGCCCAGGGACACTAACAAGGCACGCACAGTGGCCACTAGTACCCTATGTGATACAGGTGCAACGAGAGAGGTACCAGAGGGAGACTCGGGCAGCGGGGATGGCTTCGCACTTGCCCTCACTGCTGGTTCCACCAGCTGTCTGAGTAGGAACTCATAGAGAACCCCATCCCTCTCCTTCTTCACAGTACGTGTCTCTATGCCTGTCTGATCGGCATAGTACCTTGTCCAGTTGGCCCCTAGCACACCACACACATCCCTAGCAATGTCCTGGGAGGGGTGGTGTGGGGTGTCTGTGGCATTGTCAGACATGACAGGGGCTGGAACAAAGGGAGCAGCGGAGAGAACAGACTCGAGGAGAGTGGCACTGACAAGTCTGGGTCAGAGGGAGAGAGAGAGAGAGAGAGGACAAAAGCACTATACTATAATCTACCAAATACCCACCTGAGAGTTGGTGTGGCCAGGAATATACCCTTCCCTGGCCTGCCGCTGTGCCTGCATGCAAAGGCAGCCCCTAACAGGGCAAGAGCAACGGCATCTCCGAAGGGTGAGGGGGGTACCTCCCTATCACCCAGTGCCCTACCATGCTCTGATGCACTTGGAGACACATCTCCCAGGAGGTCCACGGGGTCCCTCCCTTCCCCTGCTGGGTGTACTAGGTATAGACATGCTTTGCAGAGGGTGTGGGAGACACAGGCTATGGCAGTACAGAGACCAGTCCCACTGAGGGAAGAGAAGGGACCATCTTGGGAGGGAGACTCACCGGAGTCAAGCCGCCTCTGCCTCAACAACACCTTGAGACACATGGACAGTTCACTGATGCATGTGCTGAGGTGTCTGTCGGCCAGACAGAAGACAACATCTGATGAGGAACGGGACTGGACTCTATCGGTGGGAGGGAAGACGGGGGGCCACGTGCTACGCTGACGACTAGTGTTAGAGAGGTAAGGAGGGATGAGGAGAAGGGAATATAGAAGGGAGAGTGGGAGAGAGAAGAGACATGGAAGAAGAGAGGAAGAACACAGTAGAGAGAGAGATATATATATTGAAGATGTGTGATTGAGGGGGAGTACCTATCAAACTCTGTCCACATTGTGGTTGTTCTGAATCCCTTGATCTGGGATGCCTAGTGAGTGAGTGAGGGCGGTACCTATGATGACAGCGGTATTGACTGTATGTCGGAGACCTCTCTTATACTACACAGACAACCACTCACCACGCCTCCGACATCTCTGCTGGCAAGGCCAAGCGCACTAGCCACTGCCTGTTTGAATCCAGTGGGGTCCTGGTATCAGTGACATCATATACAGAGAGGGGGGAGGATCGCGTACCCAAATGACGAATCACTATACACCCACCTCCATGGCTGTCACTGCATAGAGACTGAACAGGCCTAGGGTGGCATTGACACCACTACCAAGGGCAGCGTCCCCAGCACTGTCCCTGACCCATCCTGTGAGACTGCTAGCCATACAGGATGTAGAGAGAGAGACATTGTGACTCACAATGTGAGTGTCCGATTCTTGACCCTCAATCAATGACCCATTTCATTGCTCATTCACTCTCTTTGCCTGATGAAGATCGGGGTCAGTAGTGGATCTCAATACCAGATGATAGGACAGCAGGCCAAGAGGACTGCTATTGTAGGTCAGACAGATGTATCTGAGGGATAGGTTCCCTTATGAAGACCATACCTATATTGAAACAGTGTCACACATATCGATATGCTAACGTGTCTCTCGGTTCACTGGATGCACCATGTACTCCCTTAGCATTCATACTCACTCAGGTGCGGCGTATGCCCTGCTCTACGGTCTCTTGTGCCTGCAGGTTAGTGTATGTTGAGTATAGAATTTGGTGCACTGTCTATTGTACGATATGTTGGAGTGGTCTTGAACATATCATCCCCTCACTCACTCCAGGGAGCTAACTACAACCCCTGCCTGGCTCTTGTCGCCACTACATTCCCTGAGGCCCCCGATGCTCTGATATCCCTGTCCTCCACATGTATGTATTCAATTGTGTATGGTTAGTGATGATTATAGGGGGGGGGGGGGGGGGGGGAGGGAGGGGGGGGAAAGAGGGGGGGGGGGGGGGGGGGGGGGGGGGGGGGGGGGGGGGGGGGGGGGGGTAGTGGAGGGAGAGAATGGCTATGAACCATACTACACTCCGCCATACCATGAGTGTGCGATAGAGAGAACATGTATACCGTATAGAGACAGAGAGAGAGAGAGAGAGAGAGAGGTGTTAAGCCGCGAAGTGCATATCATTCACAATGAGAGAGTCCACTCTCACAAGAGCACACTATGAAAGATAGGAACACCTACATATGCATATAGAGACATGTAGTGAGAGACACGGCCAACGAGTGTCTCTAGGGGTATGACAAGGCAGAGTATACACAGAAGACACCATCATACACCCTCGACTCTCTCTCCTCCCAACGTATAACCATAGTATATACGGTACTCTACCATGTTATGCTTAGATGTACCATAACTTCATAATATCATACATTACCTTGATGGTTGTAGTCTCTGGTGCCATCCTCTCTCTCTCTCTCTCTCTCTCTCTCTCTCTCTCGCTCGCTCGCTCGCTCTCGCACACTAATGGCGTGCTCCCCTATCACTCGTACACAACTACCCGCTCGCTCACTACGATACCAGGCTCTCAGGTGCAGATCCGGGTTCTGGCGCCTCTGAAGTGCAAGTTGCGGCAAAAGGAAGTAACATGGTTTTTGGAACCTAGCCCCTTATACCATTCTCTTCGAGATTTGAATCGGAGACAAGCTCTGCACTCATTGAAGGGGTTTACTCCAATAAATCGTCTCTCTCTCTCTCTCTCTCATTGACTTGTGTCCCTCTGAGTCCCTGTCAAATGCCAGCTAGAGAGAATCAGTGCTCAGCGTGTCCCATAGACAAGGAGAACAGCAGGGGTGAGAGAGTATTGATTCTTTAGGCAACCTGCTAGTATGCCGTCTACACGCTATCACTCACCCAGCGATATCCACATTGACACTAATGTAACATTAGTAATGTTGACTGATGTTGACTATTGTTGACTATTGTTGAAGGTGTACACACAGATAACAAGGTACGACAGTATTATGAGATTTGGGCCCCGATCAATCCATTCAGAGACATCTTGTTCTTTCGCTACTATGGTGCACCACAGAGACATTTCAATATACTCCCAGAAACCAAAGGAACCAACGCTGGGAGAAGCCAGGCTCGCTGCAGCCTCTATCTGATGAGAATAGAAATAGAAAGAATAATACGAGGACAGGGGAGCAGAGAACTGATCCATACTACTCTTAACTATAGAGATATAACTGAATTTATGTGCTAACTGACAAGGTAATGTAATACAATAAATATATCATTGAATAGTTGTAAGACTTGCACATTCACAGTTACAGGTCCACTTTTGATGTATTAGTCACGCCAGCCCACAGTATTCTACCATACTTACCATTGGTAAGTTACCAACATTCACATCAGAGGCTGTTCTTCATGACCATAGGGTGGTTGGGAATAGGGTTTCAAAAATATAGTAAAATGCTAATTCTATATAGAAATGAGCTGAGTCTGCAATAAGGGTGTAGTAGAATCACCCA
>BDIP01000475.1:2458-18493 GCA_003568945.1 Kipferlia bialata
AACTATTTCTACTATTGAACAGTCTGTTCTACTCCTCACACAGGACCCACTCTCTCAATGTCATGAGGGAGTTCTTCAAGACAGGCGACATCGAGGTATTTGTTGTTTCTTTGTTGATTGACAGTTGTTTATATGTTGATTGGGACACTGAGTAATGATTGTCTCTAATGATTATTTCTATATGGCATAATGGAGTTCTTTAAGACAGGCGACATCGAGGTATATTGTTTCATCTCTACTATTTATTGTTTCTATTCAGTAAGTACTCTCTGTTGTTTCTATTCAGTTTCTACTCTCTATCATAACCATTCAGTTTCTCTCTACTCGCTCCCTCTAAACATTAATCCTTTAGATTAGATTAGATTAATCCTTTGGCCTGGAGATGGGTGCCTTTAGAGATAGGTCAAAGGGTGTTGTGGAGATCAGAAAGTGCCAGGTATCCACCTCTATCATTTCGTCTTCCTATTTCTTTGCAATGTATGATTACTCACTCACTCCTTCAGACCTCCTTCGTCGACTATGTACCTATGCTGGTTCTTGCACAGTGATTCAACTTACTATATATTCATTTATAGCATATCTATTATTGTGTCTCACTCACTCCTTCAGACCTCCTTCATTGACTATGTTGTGAGACCGTTCGCCGTGTCCTTCAGAGACTATGCCTCCTATATAGAGACGGATGGTGGCAGTGGTGAGTATGTAGGGGGTGCTGCACCAGATGTCACTAGCTCTGACTGTGACAGCAGTGAGGGAGAGAGTGAGAGTGGGGGTACTGACACCCATGGGGTAACACACTCCTTGTCCAGTCTGCTGGACTCGATGGTTGGGGTCATGGAGCAGAACAAGGTACTGTACTGTTGACATGTATGTCACTTCTATCTCTTACAGAGAGTGACCAATGAATTTGTGAGTATTGTACATATGATGACAATATCTTCACACTCACACACCAGGAATGGTGGTGTTGGAATACCACTTCAATATATATTACATATGTATATGTATACCGATATACATTTGTGTTTGTACTCACATCCCAGGAGCTGTGGTGTAGTATAGAGGCTGAGGACGCTGATATCATTGCTTGCCTTGACCTATCCGTCTAGATCAGTGTAAGTTGAATGGATCGTTGTACCATTCGCAATTAGAGTCCAGATCAATGTGACTTGGACGTAGATAGAGAGTTGTACTGTCTCATTTTGACAGTGTATCTCTCACCCATATACTTTTGTAATTTTATGTCATCTAGAGACTGTATCACCTTTATGATACCAGTTAGAGAGACATCGTACGCCATCTATGAATAGATTATATGTCGTGGACTGATGTCCAGTTGGTCACTGAATTACAGTCATTCAATGACTCATTTTCTGGAATTTCTCATTCTTGAATTCAATCGACATTCAATCGACACATTTTCAAGGGATGAGGGGTCTCTGCAACATATGGCTACTTAAGCATCTCCTGTCTTCTGCATAATGACCTGAGGGTCAGACTGGTGTATGTACATGTTATAGTATTATTACGACTCATTGATCAGCTGCCCCTTGGAAAGTAAGAAAGAATAGATCTCATTATTACATGGTCCATGTACGTACCTCTCTGACATCTTCCACTGACTCTCTGGTGTCCCATGGCATGGAGCGCACAGGGCCCTATGAGTGAGTGCTAATGTAAACAATGATCATTGTAGTCTGGGACTCACGTTCTGTACTTCTGAAGTACAATACTTCAGTACTCAGAGTGTATTTGGTCATTGGTCATTAAGTCATAGCAGTACGAACCTTGTGTCTCCTCCATGACCCACCTCTGGGGTGATACGTCCAGACACACCTGTGTGATCAGCAACTCTGATTCATCCTATTACTAATGGACACATACTTGACTACTTCCTTCTTGGGTCTCGAGTATACCCTCAGAGGTTAGCTGAATAGGTCCCCACCTCACAGACGGATCAGCCATGTCTGTCCCTGAGAGATAGAGAGTGCCCCTATCCTCACGTGCCTGGCAGTGTGAGTGTATGTATATACATACACTATGTACGCTGTGTTCTGTGGTATATTGAATGGGCCATTTATAGTGTCAGGCTGACATTGTCAGCACCTCCTTGACCCACATAGGTGGTGGACTGTGCATCGTTATGTCTAAGGTGTGCCAGCTGATGGTTAAGAGACAAGAGATACAGTTGCACAATGAAGGTGGTGGGAAGTAGTACGTCTCGCCGAAACACGTCCCTCGTCTATGAATACATACAAGGTGGCGTATGTATTCACATATTATCCAGTGAGTGACCATTACTAATACCTCCTCTTCTGGATGCTGTATACAAACACGTCTGTGTTCACCGTCTGGGAGTGATAGCGCTTGTTGATGCCACCACACACGTAGACACAGCTGCGCACCCTGGGTGTGAGAGGTCAAGTGTCACTAACTGATAAGATATCACACTATACTGTCTAATTGATTGCCACTCTGGGGGTGAGAGTCAGGTATTGTAATAGCAGGGGTATATTTCTAAGAAATTGACGAGTCTTAGAGAGAGCACTGTTTATGAGTCGTATAATATGACCCTCACCTCACTGTGAAGAAGTCTGTCAGAGTTGATCATGTATATGATGGGTCATATAGAGAAATTCTCTAAGAGAACACTGCATTATATACGATTCATTTGGGTGTCGTATACTATGACCCTGTGAAGAAGTCTGTCAGAGTTGATCATATGTAAATATTTGACAAATGTATTATATCTGTGCCTTATAGAGAACACTGCATTGCATATGATTCATATGTACTACAGATTATGTAGAGCGTGCCATATGATACGGCCCTTACGGTTAGGGCCTTACCTCACTGTGAAGAAGTCTGTCAGAGTGGATGGGACAGGGCACTCGTGATCAATAACCTGGGGTGGGAGGGAATATTCATCATATATCCAACACAGGTACACACACATATGTATACAACGCTCTTCCCTTCTCTATGAATGTCCCATCGTACAGCCTAGTGATGTGCACACACAGCCTGACACCCCAGTGCGTGGCTATCAACAGGGCATGGCGGGGGCCAATCTGCACCAGGGCCTGTGTTTAGAGACCAAGAATACTACTTAAAGATAGATTGGTGAATTGTGTGAGACTGAGCGAGACTGAGAGTATATAGTTTACTCTCTACATAGTCCGCCGATATTCAGCGGTGTTGTGCAATAGAGTATATTCCACTGTACATGTGAATGTGTGGCCGGAGTACCAATAACACTATATAGTTAGTATAGTGTATACACTGTCAGTGAGTGATATATACCTGTGGATGCGTGGCCGGGTGTGCGTGTGTGATACGTGAGACATCAAGGAGAGAGTAGGCAGAGAGAGGGCCGGTATCTGTGTGTGTCATTGGCTTAGATACCACTACCCTAGTGGTAATAGATATGAAGTCTTAGAGTCTCTGCGATAGCGGTATCAAGCACTCTCAAGGATGAAGAGACACATCAATGGGTAGCTTGTATGCCATGTGCTACTATCACACACAACACCATCTTTGGTCGATGCTCAGAGTTTTGAGTAGCATATTGCAACCATGTTTGAGAGAACCTGGCCACCATGTATATCAGAGGGGTCTTAGCGTACTATTGATTTGAGGGTGTCATTCGTAAGTTCTGGTCCAGAATCTGTAATTGTCCAGAATCTGAACAACTTAATAACCATCAATTGAATAGATTCTATTCTGGCCGACAGCTGATACCATCAGATTACCATTACGAAACGCCTAACAGTAGCAAAACCCTGAACGCTTGGGTTATGTAAAACATAGTATGCTCAACATACACTAAGATAGCCGTGAGCAGCTACTCTTCTTTCTTGTCCTTGTCCTTCTGACTGCCTTGGAAGTCCCACCTGTAGAAGGAAGGGTGGTTCTAAAGTGTCAGAATACACTGATTAGACAATCGGTCACATACATCAACAGGAGGAATAGTCAGTATCATTCAATGCATATTCGCTGTGTCATACCACACTATATACTGTATATGGGTAACAGGCAAGCTATGAGTCCTCATACTAGAGAATAGCGCTAAGCGATTAGGTCAACAGTGGACATTAAGAGTCGAAACTAGTATAGTTACGTGTACCTTCTGTTGAATGGACCACTTCAGAAATGGAGAGTGGGTGTTGCATGTCGACACATGAGTGATGCTTGGAAGGGGCGGGAACCCATTCTCACCAAACTGAGAGTAAACACGATACTTTTGAAGGTTCAATGGATAACTGTATAGTGAACTTAGTACTGTGTCCTACCCTTTGTCCGGCGTGATATCTTGGTGGCTTTGCTATTGACGAAGTATCTGACTCATCACGGTGATGAGTCTCATCACCCATGTATCGGGACATAAGTGTTACAGAATCGGTGGCTGTACAGAGTACGCTTTGAGTTCGTAAGAGATATTTGTATCCGTAGCTCCAGTATACCAGACCATCATATATACAGTTGAGGATTTCAAAGGAAGCATTGTTTTAGAGCGTTTGATAAGACCGTAACTTACGGTCACCGTAAGACACCTGCAATAGTTGCGGTGAGATATAATATGATTGAAGTAACTCATTCAGAAATGAGCTACAGTAACTGTCTGACCTAGACAGGTCAGTGTGAAGTATAACTCATAACGTAACAGTGGCTACTGCTTTGTCAATATCCGACAGATTGTTGCATACTTTTCCAGCAATAGATAGTTAGGAAGTGAACCCACTCAGCGACATGTTCTATCCTCTTCCCCATAGTCCCTCTTCAACCGAACAGACTCATTCACTCAAGAGAACATTCAATCTATCCCAATAAGACTCTCATTGTCAATAAGAGTGACCGTATTCTATCCTGAATGTTGTGATTCTGGGGCCACTTAATAGTACTCAACTCATACTCACACCCCCTAGCTCCTCGTAGCCAATGTCAAGCCCCAGCTCCCTGACCCTCTCTAGGTCGATGTGCAGGATGTAGTTGCCTCTGTCCCATCTGGTGTAGTCATCAGAGGGCCTAGGGTTAGATATTCGAATAGATGATAGTGATAGAGGGCCTAGGGTTAAGAGTCGATTAGATATGAGATGTACGTATACTCAGTGATACTGATACTGATACTGATACTGGTATACCATACCTCACAATGTCCACTAGGTAAGACGTCTCTGTCAGCTGGCAGCAGTGCTTACACATGAAGTCCGTAGAGACTAGCTGCTGCCACTCCCCAGTCACTCTGTCAATCAGCGATAAGAAAAGGTGCTCTCTGCGGCCCTCTGGTGTTGTCCTCTTATCCGTGTGGGCAAACATGAGGGTGTAGTAGTTGCCGAAGGGTATAGGACCAGGGCCAGAGAGGGTGTATGTGTCCTGGGTACCACAGGGACAGGGTATGCCTACCCATCCACCCTCCATGGTGAACCTGGTATGGTGAGTATGTGATATATGCAACATATACTATATCCACTCTCTAAGTAAGGTATACTATTAAAAAGGCACAAGTATTATACTTTCTCATGAAATATACTTGTGACAAGTATATTTCATGATAGAGCTCATATACCATATATATGAGTCATATACGAACTCATATTAGAGTAATAATGTAATGGTAGTGGAAACTAACCTCTGGCATGGTGGAACCTCTCTCTTGCCAGTGAATACCCCAACATACACGAGAGCGTCTGCATCTAGGTAGACAAGAGGCGAGGGCACGGGGTCAAAGAGATCTCTGGGGGCTGATATTGGAGTCTAACAGAGAGTCTAACACAGAGTCTAATGTAGACTGATTCTTAGTAAGACTCTCTGTGCGGAAACTGACAAGATAATAGTATCACACCATGTCAAACATACTATGATAGTATGATACTATCTAATATATGTAATAGCTGATATTGACAAGTTCATAGTATGTATTGTACGCACCTACAGGGAAGAGCGGACGTGATGGTAGCTGTGTCCACTGCTCAGTGTCAGTATCGAGTAGATACATGTCACCAGTGTAGCAGAGAGCTAGTACTTGGCCTTGGAACTTCATCAGTACCTACGTGTGAAGGCTATATACTGGATCTAGCAGAAATGTATGAGTCTCTCGACACATATATATATACAGTACATCATTATGTATGTATACCTCGACGGGGGACTGTGGTCCATTATCTAGAGACACCTCAGTGCTGGTCTCTGAGGTTAGATCATTTATACCATGCAATACATGCTGTACTATGTATACTGGGTTCCTACCTGTTGCCATGTCCCACTTGTCCATCTTCCGACCAGTATCCATACTATATATATGTATTCTCTATGTATAGTACAAACTTTATTCTGCCATTCCACCTGTTGCTATGTCCCACTTGTCCATGGTTACAGTGCCCACACAGTTGACTGGCTCTCCAATGGAGTACAGGGTGGAACCTGTTGTAAGCTATCAATGACCGATAGTCTATCGATCATTGAGCGGAGAATTGCGATGTATGATACTGTCACTGACTGCCTCTCCGATGGGGAAGAGGGTGGATCCTGGAGTGCCACCATAATTCATCCACTTATATATATATATAGGTGTGTTGTTTCTACACGTATCCCATAGAGCTATGATATAGTCTATATCATAGAGAGATCCTCTGAAAGGATACACAATGTTGAGAGAGACACAATATAGTCATCAAATATATATGCAATACTGTGCATATATATATCATAGTCATAAACAATATGTACCTGTCACTATGAATTGATATACTGCATACACTGTGTATACTCTACTTTCAGTCTCTATAGTAAGAATACTATATATCTGAAGTACTATATACTATGAGATATTAGCCTAATATCATATTTGGTACCTGTCACAATGAATTGGTGGGCCTTCTGCCAGGCACCGTATATGTTCTCCACACATCTTTCAATGGAATCACTGTCCTCCGTCTTAGGGAGGGGCGGGATCTCATGCATCTCAGGAGTGCCTGGTATCAGAGTTTCAGACTGAAACTTTCAGTCCACGAGTGTCAGATACATAATGTGTATGCTTATGTGACAATTGTTATGTCAATGTGTTCTTAATGTATCAATAATTCATTAAGACAACTACTTCGATTTATCTACACACAGACACATACACATGCAAATACAATGTATATGTATTAGTATGTATATGCATTAGTATGTATATTATACATGCATACACTACACGTCAAGAAGAAATGAGAGATAGTATCACTCAAAGATATAGCCTATATCTCTGGTATTGGGAGATAGATATATAGATATGTACATGTCTGTCACAGATATTACTTGTCCTCTGAGTGTGTACTGACTCGACAATGTCGAGTCGACATACAGTAACTACATGCCGTATATATGGAGAGAGAGACTGAATGTCAGAGACTTGTATATACCTTCTCCTGTGAGTGTGTACAATTATATATACATATATGCATATATATATATAGCATGTGCACTAACACTAGGTACCTTTCACTATGAATTGATATAGTATCAGAGACTTGAATATACCTTCTTCTGTGAGTGTGTACAGTTCCTTCCCTACAGCCACCAGGTTAGGCCTGACATATCTCGCATACTTCACATCAAAGGGAATGTCAACCTGAGTGAGTTGGAGTCAAAGAAAGGGGGCAGGAGGGGGAAACATACAGTGAGTTGGATGAGATATAAAGGGGGGGGGGGGGAGGAGGGGGGGGGAGCAACATACAACGTGCAGTCTATATACACTGGTATATGAGTTCTCTCTCTCCATATCTATACCTCCTCCAGTCTCAGACACGACTTATCCTGCGCCTGTCCGTCTATGAGACTCTCGTACAGACACACAACAGGCAGGCCTTCTGTGAATCTCCGAAACATGAGTATAGAGAAGATAAGCCTTCAGTCGACTGCTCTCAGATACGGAGATTCGTAGAGTCGGATGTTTTTGGTCTCAAACCCTTTTCTCCCCTTTGTCTGTACACTTAGCAACCATGTTTTATACACAGGCCACCATGCGCATCAGCCATACTATAGTATATCAATGGGTTGAAGATGTTTTTTTCAAGTAGAGCAAACTTTACTTAGTAAACCATCTATTTCTAGTGACCCATGATGCCATCAATGATTCAGTTCAAGAATAACAATTATTAACGACTGTCCTGTTGCTAGTTTGATTGTGTGTTCGGGGCTCTCTGAATGATCGAAAACTATCATAGTTATACTAAGTAAACTCGTCAAGTAAAGCTACTTTGATGTCACCCTCCTGCATTGATAGCATAATACACACATCTATTACACAACTGTACAGCCTTCATATGATTGGACCACCTATCCAATATCTAAAGAATATATCACAAGGGATCAAAGAGCAGTATCCTCCCTCTCTCTCACTCCTTACTGCTCCTGGTTCTGCAGCTCTGCCTCCTGTACCACAGGCACCATCATGGGGGCCTAACATAAGCTTATACATACATACTAATATACCCATATATATATGTATATACTCATATGTATTTCAATCTCGTACAGTAGTGGAGGGTACCATCATAGGGGCCATGGGCATGGGGACTAGGACAGTCTGGGGCACAAGGACAACGGGTGAGGCAATCTGATATGAGAGAGAGAGAGAGAGAGAGAGAGAGAGAAAGGACAACGGGGGAGGCAATCTAAGCATTAGTATTTATACATATATATATAGAGTGGCACAAGGACAACGGGGGAGGCAATCTAAGCGTTAGTATTTATACATATATATGAATAGAGAGAGAGAATGGGGCACAAGGACAACGGGGGAGGCAATCTGGTATAAGAGAGAGAGAGAGAGAGAGAGAGAGAGTGAGAGAGAGAACTATTATGGGGGACACGGACAACGGGGGAGGCTATCTGATTTCAGAGAGAGTGTGTGAGAGAGAGAGTACATTATCCTACCTGACCAGGGAGCATCTGCACTGGCTCTGGTGTTCCCTCTCCCTCTCCCTCAGAGTTGTCAGCAGCAGCCTCCATGTCAAGGCCTAGGCATCAGGTTTAGTATACGCATACTACATACATGTAATTCATATTGACAAATATTATACTGACATAGATTCTATGTATACATATACATATAACACATCGACTTGTCAGCAGCCTCCATGTCCAGACCTGGGTGTCAGCACGGATATGTATATACACTGAATGATAACTAAATAGGTATACCTATCAGTATTAACGTCACAGTCTAGGCACACAATAATCATAGAATCAGATATGTACTAAAAGAGACTATATATAGTATATACGATCACATACCGTCTACCCCCTCCTCCACAGCGTCAGGGACAGTGTCAATGGGGGATGAACAGTCGACTACAGCACCGGGGGCATCCTCCTTAGACTGCTTGGGCTAGGGGTTAGGGTATGAATATCAATATATATATATAAGCTACTAATATATATATATGATTGATGACTGCTTGGGCTAGGGGTTAGTATATGTATATATGTAAGATACCTACCTCCGACACAGAGAAGCTTCATAACCATATATATGTCTCTATTTATAAAAAAACTATAAAACTATCTATAATTATATAGCTATCTATATATACCTTGGTGATGTGCCTGTATCCAAAGTACACATATATTAGTATATACCTATGTGAGGTGTATGTACTCATATATATATCTAGATATATATATATATTTATATATATAATGTGTATACCTTGGTGATGTGCCTGTATCCAAAGTAGCCTCCGACACCCAGGCCAAGGACCACAATGACAATGACAGCAATGAGGATGCCTGAGAGGTTAAGACACAAATGATACATAATTCACAACAACGAACAAAAAGTACTTGAACACTCACCGTTTCCGCCCTCCCCTGGTGGGTTGGGGTTGACCTCGACCTCAACAGAGTCAGAGATGGCAAAGCTGGGGTTAGGAACCATATACAATATATCATCTACTAATATATGCTCTTGACATACTCATTTACTCATATACAAAAACATATGTATGACCTCGACCTCAACAGAGTCGGAGATGGCAAAGCTGGGGTGAGGAACCAGTACCATCTGTACAACTATCCTATACATATACCTCATGTCTCCCTCGATGACTGTGTCTCACAATGTAATATATGGACCAACATATCCATATATCTTCTACATTTAGTATCCATACCTTGTGTCTCCCTCGATGGCCACTGCGTATGTAGCTGGGCCGGCATCATCAAGGAACACACTAGGGGTAAGAGAGAGAATAGGGTATGCATTCTTATGAATAGAGAGATGACTATTGGGTGTTGGACCCGAAGCCTAACATATCTGATATGTCATATTGTGTCATATTATGTTACATATCATACCTGGCGACCAGTGCTGAGCGTGCAGCGTCCCAGATGAAGGTACCCACGTTGGACCAGCCAGAGCCTGAGGGTATTAGTATCTATACATTGTATCTATACACTATATATATATACATTGTATCTATATACTATATATATTATATATAAGTACTGCCAAAGGGTGATGGATGGAGGGGAAGAGAAAGAGAGAGAGAGGGAAGACTGATACGACGTCTCCCTCAGCCATTTTGAGGTATCGCGCTCTCTATCTCAGTATATTCAATTAATTACACACGTACCTGTAACAGTGAGTGTGACGTCTCCCTCTGCCTTGATTGCATAGGTGGCAGAGTCAGTATATGTATACTAGTATATATATACATATGTATATATGTATACATACCAGTGACAGTAAGGGTCACATCTCCCTCTGCCTTGGTTGCATAGGTGGCAGAGTCGGTGGGCTCGCCAATGACATTGCCATAGATGTCTAGCAGGGTCATGACAAAGTCATTGTACTCCTGAGGGTAAGGGCTACTGTATTGATAACACTGCATTGTAGTATACATTACTATATATTCACATATATACATATTGCCCTTGATGTCTAGAAGGTCCATGACAAAGTCATTGTACTCCTAACAGTTAGGGTATCATAACACTATACAAATATATGCATATAACACATAGACGCATGTAATATATATTGGCAGGGTAGTAGAGAATTGATAGATGTCCAGAAGAGTCATCACAAAGTCATTGTATTCCTGAGGATAGGGGTCAATTAGGGACACTATAACAATAACACTATACATTGAAGTATGCATTATTATATGTATATAATAGAGAGAATGTATACAAGAGAGTATATATAGTGATTGTTATATACAACTCTACATATGTGTATAGGACCATATATATCTGTCCTTCAATGTACACATGACACAGGAATTATGACACAATACACTACCTGTGCCAATGGGTTCTCTGGGATCGCTCTTAATGAAATATATGTCTACACATATATGTATATGTACATATACATCAATATATACACAAGTGGATACATATCTATATATACCTGAGCCACTGGGTTCTCTGGGGGTGTGACTGTGGTGTCACTATACTACTCTCTCTCTCTCTATACATGTATCCATCTCTCTCAATATATACACATATTTAGATTGTATACCTGAGCCACTGGGTTCTAAGTATGAAATTTATGTATACACCTATATGTATATGTATATATACTTGTATATATAAACATATATTGCATACCTGGGCAACTGGGTTCTCAGGTGGTGTTACTGTGGTGTCTGCGGCATCGGCAGCAGCAGTCTCAATGATGATAGAGCCTGTGGTATAAGAATGTGACTCATAAATATACAAGACCCATATATATGTGTATATTAATATATATATATATATATATATATTCAGTTGAGGCTGAGAGTTAGGCAAACACCAAACCACACACATGTATCCACATAGAAATATGCAATACGTATACATAAGAATACGTATATAGAGGAATACCTGCGTTGGCGACGAACGGTGTGCTCTGGTTAGAGTACCCGACAGAAAGAGTGTAGACACCGGACTTGTACTGAAGGTAAGGTCTACCATACATACACTCTGACACATGATATATAAAATAGTAGAGAGGGCCTAAATGTAGGTATGTGTACTGATAGACGGGGTGTAGACGCCGGACTTGTACTGAAGGTTAGGCCTAACTAACTATATATATAGGCTAGTAATTCTCAGTCACACAAAGTAATATGAGAATAATAGGCCTAATGAGTCTTAGCGCCGAACAACTCATTTTATAAAAATAGAAGAATTATAGACGAAAATATTAAATACATATACATTGAACGTCTATACCTTAAGGGTGTTGCTTCCGATCACTGTGTAGAGGTCTGTCGAGCTGTTGAAGGAGGGTGTGATGGTCTCGGTGTAGGTGGCACTGGTGAAGGTGACCTGATATAAGAATACAATACATATATGGTGATACACACACACACACATACATATATGAGTATATATATAAGTATATATACAATAGTTGGCACTGGTGAAGGTGACCTGAGGGTAGTATATGAATATATACATATATGTATATTTATAGAAGGAGTATAGAAGATGTACATGTATTCCCATAAGTCTAAGGTGGCACTGGTGAAGGTGACCTGCAGTAGGATACACAACATATTCAATTCACATATATGAAGACATATATGCATGTACAATATATATCTCAAGGTTGGAGTTGAATAGACGTTGTAGGACACCAGGGCCATAATACACAATACACAATACATGTATATGTATATATATGGGTGTGTGTATATGAATGTATGTGTATATTTGTACACAATAGATACCTCAAGGTTGGAGTTGAATGTCAAGAGCATCTCAGTGGCGTCGTAGAGACCCAGGGTGAAGGAGAAGCTGCGACCAGCCCTGACATAAGGGTGTAGAGAGAGAGAGAGAGAAGGAGAAGCTCCGACCAGCCCTGACAGTAAGGGTGTAGGGAGACAGATAGAGAGAGAAGGAGAAGCTGCGACCAGCCCTGACATAAGGGTGTAGGGAGGGAGGGAGAGAGAGAGGGAGAAGTAGAAGGTATAATGGGTGTAGAGAGAGAGAAGTGCAAGGTGTAGGGGTTATGTATATATGTGTGTAGAGAGAGAAAGCGTACGTGGGGTTGGTTGGGAACGAGATCTGCACGGTGTTGGCGGTGTCTCTAGCCGGTTGGATGTTGCCAATATACTCCCAGTCACCACTGTCGTACAGGCTGTCTGCGTCGGGTCCCACATGGAAGTACCTACGGTTAGGCAGATATTGTATATATTATATGTATTAGAGACATATATTATAAACATATCCATACATAATATTGATCATGAATACTGTCGGGTCCGACATGGAAGTACCTGCGGTTAATCCCGGTTAATTATATACACAATATTCAATACTAAATATATACACAATATTCAATGCTAAACATTGTCATATATTGCAAATGTATGATCTAAGTGATGGACATATATGCCTTCTTAACAACTGCAACATACATCCCCTATAACTCCTAAACTAATATACTGACGTAGAAGTAGCTGCGGTTTGACGAATCTCGCTCTCTTGCTCGCTCTCTCTCTCTCTCTCTCTATCTCTCTCTCTCTCCCCCTCCCTCTTTCTATAATACTATATATATACATATATATGTATATACATACTCACACGAAGAAGGCGTCTGTTGAGGTCACGGGGACGCTGGCCTCGTATAAGGCTGATGGTTAGTAATAGTAATTAGTAATGACATGGGTGTAACTATGACTGAATTGACGTGATGGTTGCTAGTGTAAACTGACATCCAATGATGCCTGAATGGGGTAGGTCCTCTCTTGATATGTATACAGTACCGTATGTAAACAGTACACTCCCTATTAAGCATCCAGAAACCCATGTAAGGAATGAATACAACATCACATATACTTCAATATTTACATGTATCGATTAATAGATGCACTCACTTGGGTCCTCAGTTGACTGTATAGCGGTGACCTTCTGCTCATTGGCAGTGCCTGGGGTGGGTAACAAGACATCTAGTTAGTATATATACATTAGCTAATCGAATATATATATCCTAATATAAACATATATATTATAGTGACCTTCTGCTCATTGGCAGTGCCTGGGGTGGGTAAGACATATATATATACAATAATATATATATATACTAATATAAATATATATGTATATATAGTAGTGACCTTCTGCTCCTCGGCAGTCCATAGAGTAAAGACAGTAATTAATGAAAACAATCAATAGTGTAGTATCGAACAGTACATTTGAATATATATACATATATCTATCTATGCCTACTATACATGCCTACGTGTGCCCAGGCCTGAATGACAACCGAGTGGGTCATATAGTTAAAGTACTCATCCTTCACCTGGGGTGAGAGAGAGAGAGAGAGAGAGAGAGAGAGAGAGTAGCAGATAGAGAGAGAGAGAGAGGCATACATGAGGTGGGTGAGGAGAAGACCAGGGGATGACGGAGAGGGAAAAGAGAGAGAGACACCACTATTGTTATATATAGTAAGAAATCTGCGGAAAAGAGAGGATTGCTAACACAATTGTTATGTGTATTGTGTTCATGATACTGATACTGATACTGACAAGTGTTATTGTGGCACTGTAGTATCGTGTTGTGTGATATCTGTTCAAGTATTATATATATATATATATATATATATATATACACATATATATATATATACATACACACACACACACACACATATATATATGTATCATTGTGGCATATGAAAATATCATAATACACCAAAACATCAATATGTAGACAATTATATACATTATGATAGCAGCATTCAGTAGATTCATACTAGAGAGAGAGAGAGAGAGAGAGAGAGAGAGAGAGAGAGAAAATAGACCCGTACCCTGGCACCAACGATGGTGTCCTCATTGGCGTACTTGTATGTCGCTGAGGTCGCCATGACAGGCGAAGTGGAGTTGATCACTGTTATTAATTATAATAACATATTATTAGTTATATATTATAATACATAATAATACAGATAAATAATGTATGACAGGCGAAGTGGAGTAGATCACTGAGTGTTATAGTAAATAAAGAAAAAAATATATATGGACATTGAGAGAAAACTCAGGGCACTAAGCTTATATATATATATATATATTATATATACCTGATGAACTGAGGGATGGTGTGACGTCGTCATCAGTCATGAAGAGGTCACCGTTAATGTGGATCTTGACTGAAGGTGAGTGTTACTTATAAGACTCATCTTATGACGAATACTACAAGTAATATAACGGATACAACAAGTAATATAACGAATACTACAAGTAATATATCGAATACTACAAGTAATGGGTATGTAGTCAATGTGGATCTAGACTGGATGTGAGGGCTATACACAAAACAACAGCATTAGTAATGAGAAACAGTAATTACATGTTGTATAGTAGTAATAGTGGTGTAGCAATATAAGAAAATTGAATCAAACACTATAGTGAATAAACAAATATAAATACACAAATATATACTGTACTAAAACACCTGTGGAGCGTATCGATCTGGGTGTGTAGACTAAATACACATATATATTCATATGATATATATATACCTGTTGCAGAGTGTACCGATCTGGGTGTGTAGACTAAATACACATATATTCATATGATATATAACTACCTGTCGTGGAGTGTACCGATCTGGGTGTGTAGACTAAATACATATATATATACACATATATATACATACTTATACATAGTATAGTTTATAACACCTGTTGTGGAGGCTACCGATCTGGGTGTGTAGAGGGTGCAGTCCCACTGCTGTGTGGCAGAGTTGTAGGTGGCGGGGTAGGGGCTGCAATGAGAGAGAGAGAGAGAGAGAGAGAAAGAGAGAGAGACTTGTGGGAGCATTCAGGGGTTAATACAATATATACTATATACACTATGTATATGAATATTCTACTTACGTTTCCACGTCTGTGACAAAGGATTCGTCGACCCATGTGAACGTGACGGTGTATGTGTCAGTGGAATCAATGGTACCAGAGGCAGTCTTGAGGAGGAGGGACATGGTCACCTCAGTATCTGGGAATAAGGGTGTAGAGGGAGAGAGAGAGAGAGAGAGAGAGAGAGAGAGAGAGAG